>LPNX010058117.1:630623-771977 GCA_001517045.1 Pseudotsuga menziesii | reverse complement strand
GACTTGGGCTTGGGCAAAGTCAGAAGGTCTCCTTTGACGGCTCCAAGACTCACAGTTGGCATCAATGACCAGGTGCTGTTGGCATCAATGACAACTTAATCAACAATTACAATGTTATAATATTCCCCTAAAAGCCAAGTCTATGATGCTACGACGTTGTACCTGTTTCTCTGAAAGATATAGAGATAGGATAATCAGTATTATGAGGAGATAAATATAAGGTATATATCCTATCTCCTTTTGTTATTACCAATGCTCCTTTAGTGATCTTCCACCACGTTTTTCCAAACGTAGACAAACAACCACTATCTCCCAACTTTCCTATTTAGATCATAATTCTTTTCATAGTAGGAATATGCCTTACATCTTTTAGCATCCATTCATTTCCAATATTTAATTAATCTGTAACTTACCCATTCCAACAATTTTACACGGTTCATCATCCCCCAATAAAACATGTCCAAAATCACCTAAAACATAATCATGAAAGAATTTCCTATGGGGTGTAGCATGACATGAAGCCCCTGAATCTACTACCCATAATCACTAGTAATCTAATGCAAGAATCAAAGCATCTTGTAACACATCACCTGCTACATTAGCTTCCTGAGTCTACTATTGCCCGTCTCTTTCTTCTTTGGAGCTCTGTAGTCTTTCTCCAGATGTCCTTTCTCACCACAGTTCCATCACTCTATCTTTCTCAGTCTGGACTTGGATCTGCCCTTTCTAGACTTGTAGCCATTCCTGGGCTCCTTCCTCTCTCCCTTTGTCTCCCCTTGCTCTCCATGGTCAACACATTACCTAATGTCTCACATGTGCTTTTTCTTCGCATTTCCTTACTAAGAATAACACCAACAACATCATCAAATTTAAGAGTGAATGAACCAGAGACAGAATTACTTACAGCCATGACGAAGTCATTCTAGCGCTCTGGCAATGAGCACAAGATTAGAAGAACCCTAACCTCGTCATCAAAGTTCATTCCTACAGAACTTGGTTGATTAGTAACCATATTAAATTCATTTAAATGGTCAACAACAGATCCACCTTCTAACATCTTCATATTAAATAAGCACTTCATTAGAAATACCTTGTTGGAAGCCGAGGGTTTTTCAAAGAGATTAGCCAATGCACACATCACACCCTCCGTTGTATTTTCTTTTGAAATATTGAAAGCCACCGAGGAAGCCAGGAACAGTCATATTGTTCCCAGAGCCTTTCTATCAAGAACCTCCCATTCTTCGTCCTTCATAGTCATCGGTTGTTTTGTTTTTCTGCCCAACGTAGGAATAGATCCTTCTAGTACAGATAGTCCTCCATTTGCATCTTACATAACTAATAGTTTTGGCCGTTAAATTTCTCATTCCTAAACTTGCCTTCTTCCGATATTGCTCCCATTCGAACCGGGAACCCTTCTTTCCTACGAGTTTACCATCCAAATAGACCTTTGGCTCTGATACCAATTGTTAGAAAAAACAGGATCGCAGATCAATAACAATAAACAAGATGCAAATATAAAACTCATTAACACAATACAAGAAAGACACCAATATAACGTGGTTCAACCAAGATGGGCTACGTCCACATAGAAATTGCCAGTCCTTTAATATTATACCATCCTACAAAATGAAGGGATACAACTTGCAACAAACTGTTGATTTTTCCTAAGCAACATCAAGAGCCATTCTCTTGGAGAATGGAGGCACCTAGTCAGTTACCAAGAAGATTGAACCAGTCTAGCACTAGGGGATCTCAGCCTAGAGCTAAGTGGCCATTCTTTGAATGGAGGCACCTGGTCAGTTACCAGGAAGAGGAACCAGTCTAGCACTGGGGGACTCGGCCTAGAGCTGAGTGGCCATTCTTTGAATAGAGGCACCTAGTCATATACCACGAAGTCGAACCAGTCCAGCACTAGGGGACTCAGCTTAGAGCTGAGTGGCCATTCTTTGAATGGAGGCACCTAGTCAGTTACCAGGAAGATGAACCAATCCAGGACTGGGGGACTCAACCTAGGGCTGAGGGCCATTCTCCAGGAGAATGGAGGCGCTTGGTCAGTTACCAAGTATTTGACATTGAGTCAATTGATGCAGCCTAGGGTTGAGGCACCAGGTCAATTACCAAGACATCACTATAAGCCCTAGACCGGGTCTGGGCATGTGAGGCACTCCTATCCTTGATTTGTGGGCTTTGTGATCTTCTCCAGGGATTAGCTACCCTTGGTCAAGACACTTAGTACCCTATCTTGGTGACACAACGAGTTCAAGATAAAGCATTAGCAATTCTCCCTATGTATGATGATGTACGTTGAGTGGGCATGAAGGACCCTTATGACCACTTGCATTGACCACGGGGCACTTGAAGAAGACTAAGAGGCTAAAAGTCAAAAATACATAAGGACTGTTGTACCACTAGAAGTCAAAGTAAAAATACAAGGAGGTCCTTAGTACCACTAAAGGTCAAATTCAAAAGGGTGAACAAGAAAAAGAATAAAACCCTATTATTTTATTCCTATTTGTAAGGACCAATTCAAGTGACTGAAAGGATATAAAAGAAGATTAATTGCAAAACATTTTGGACACACCTTCTCTCCAACGTGACTGCTCCATTGAATACTTCGTTGGTTTTGGGCAAGTGTATGCTTTTGGTTTGTATTATGCCCTAGCATGGTGGCTTACTAACTAGGGCATCCTTCCACACTCCATCCTTCTCACGGCTAACAGTTGTAGCAAAAGAGTAGGTCACGGGAAACCTTCACCCATGCTAGGACAGTCCTAAACTGTCCACAACATACTCGTTCAGCAACCATCTTCTCACAGGACAACATCCTCGGGCAGCCTGCTCCTTCCACAGACAGCATCACCTTGACCTTGGGCAGCCTGCTCCTATTCACGGGCAGACACAGAACCTTTGGGCATATCTTGGGCAGCCCTACTCCTCTCTCAGGCAACCTTATTTTACTCTCGGGCAGACACAAAATATCTTAGACAGCAGCAGAGTGAACCCAGAACAGTCCGGGTAGAGAAAAGCAGGACTCGGGCAGCTGCAGATAAATCTGGGCAGCCTCCGAGTAGCTTCCAGAACTTACAGGCAACCTTCTGTGAATTTCGGGCAACCCTTAAATTGGTCCGAGCAACAACAGATGAGTTTCGGGCAGTTTGGGCAGCAAACGAAGGACATTATGCAGCAGAAAGAAAATCTGGGCAGAAAACCCTAATATGCATTTTTGGGGAATTTTGTCTTTGTGGCAATTTTGGTCAAGCCCTGATATGGTTTGTGTTGATTTTTCCTTAGCAGCATCGATAGCCATTCTCTTAGGAGAATGGGGACATCTGGTCCGGGACCAGGATGTGGAATCAATCCAGTACTAGGGGACTCATCCTAGAACTGAGTGACCATTCTGATGAATGGAGGCATCTGGTCAAGGACCAGGATGTGGAACCAGTACAACATTGGGGGGCTCAACCTAGAGTTAAGTGACCATTCTGTTGAATGGAGACATCTGGTCTCTGATGAATGGAGACATCTGGTCAAGGACCAGGATGTGGAACCAGTACAACATTGGGGGGCTCAGCCTAGAGTTAAGTGACCATTCTGTTGAATGGAGACATCTGGTCAGGGACCAGGATGTGGAACCAATCCAGCACTAGGGGACTCATCTTTAGGTCGAGTGGCCATTCTTTGAATAGAGGAACCTGGTCAGTTACCAGGAATTTAACCTAGTCCAGGACTAGGGACTCATCCTGGGGCTGAGGGTCATTCTCCGGGAGAATGGAGGCGCTTGGTCTATTACCAAGTATTTGACCTTGGGTCAAATTATGGAGCCTATGGCTGAGGCACCTGGTCTGTTACTAGGATATCACTATAATCCCTAGACCGGGTCTGGGCATGTGAGACACTCTGACCCTTGATCTGTGGGCTTTGTGATCTTCTCCAAGGCTTAGCTACCCTTGGTTAAGACACCTAGTACCTGATCTTGGTGTCACATAGAGTGTGAGATAAAAGCATTAGTAATTCTCTATGTTTATGATCATGTACGCACTTGAAGAAGGCTAAAGTAAAAGTCTAAAATACATAAGGACCCTTAGTACCACTAAGGAGTCAAAGTGAAAGTAAAAAAACAAAACATTTAGTACCACTAAAGGTAAAAGTCAAAGTAATAAACAAATAAAATAATATTATTTTGTTCTTTTGAGTTTTGGTCCACTTACAGGTGACTCTAAGGATATAAAAGAAGATCAATCCATTTCATTTTGTCACACACACTTGGTCATCATCTTGCAACTGCACAAGGAAGTTCTTTTCACTGGTTTTGAAGAGAAAGTCAATATTTTGTGGTTATGCCCTAGCATGGAGGATTCTAGCTAGGGCACCCACACTTTTACAATCTAACCCTAAACTAGGGTCTCACCCTTGGTGAACAGCAACAGCAACTTTTTCTCACTCTCCACGAGCTGGGGTTTCTTCACAACCTCACGACACCTTCAGCATTCTTCACGAGCAGCCCAATTGCCTCACGGGCAACACCCTTTCTCTTCACGGGCAGGCTTAGGGAAGCCTCCTCAGCCCTTTGTCATCAACAGCAAACCCTAAATAGGGTTTTCATTGCCCACGGTACCCTCGGTGATCCGGGAGGATCTAAAATGGCCAATTTTCAAAATCATCATATTGCAACAAAAATAGCACCATGTCGAAGAGCTTGTCAAGCCGATTCCAACGGTGCAAAGGGCATGTCAAACGGACTCCGGATGCAAAAGATATTGCGTTCTGAAGTTTGGCCCCAACAGGGAAAATTTTGGCTGAAGTGCCACGTGGCACTCCCTCAAGTTGCCACGTGGTAGTCAAAAAGTGCATTCTAATGACATGGCATGATAATGTGTCGTGGTGACATGGCATGATGATGTGGCATGATGACATGTCATGCTAAATGGCATGATGATGTGGTTCGATGACTTTCCGGGCTCGCCCCCGAGATCAGATCAAGTGGTATCAGAGCAGGCTGACAAGTGTTGCAGGTTGTGGACTGTTATGAGCAAAATTTTGCAGTGTGCGAAAATACAGGAATTGGAAGCAGTTTGTGCAGGCAACAATGAAGCAAGAAGTAGATGAGCGTACCTGCAAGAAGCTTTTGGGGACCAAAAGCCTTCCCAGTGGGGAGGAATGATCTGGGAGGATCTAAAAAGGCCAATTTTCAAAATCATCATATTGCAACAAAAATAGCACCATGTCGAAGAGCTTGTCAACCCGATTCCAACGGTGCAAACGGCATGTCAAACGGACTCCGGATGCAAAAGATATTGCGTTCTGAAGTTTGGCCCAAACAGGGAAAATTTTGGCTGAAGTGCCACGTGGTAGTCAAAAAGTGCATTCTAATGACATGGCATGATAATGTGTCATGGTGACATGGCATGATGATGTGGCATGATGATGTGGCATGCTAAATGGCATGATGATGTGGTTCGATGACTTTCCGGGCTCGCCCCCGAGATCAGATCAAGTGGTATCAGAGCAGGCTGACAAGTGTTACAGGTTGTGGACTGTTATGAGCAAAATTTTGCAGTGTGCGAAAATACAGGAATTGGAAGCAGTTTGTGCAGGCACCAATGAAGCAAGAAGCAGATGAGCATACCTGCAAGAAGCTTTTGGGGACCAAAAGCCTTCCCAGTGGGGAGGAATGATCCGGGAGGATCTAAAAAGGCCAATTTTCAAAATCATCATATTGCAACAAAAATAGCACCATGTCGAAGAGCTTGTCAAGCCGATTCCAACGGTGCAAACGGCATGTCAAACGGACTCCGGATGCAAAAGATATTGCGTTCTGAAGTTTGGCCCCAACACGGAAAATTTTGGCTGAAGTGCCACGTGGCACTCCCTCAAGCTGCCACGTGGTAGTCAAAAAGTGCATTCTAATGACATGGAACGATAATGTGTCATGGTGATATGGCATGATGATGTGGCATGATGACATGGCATGCTAAATGGCATGATGATGTGGTATGATGACATGGCGGCTGATGTGGCATGATGATGTGGCATGGTGACATGGCATGATGAAGTGGCATGATGACTAGCATGCATGCATTTTTGCTTGAAATGAGTTTTAGGACATTCGTGCATTTACTCATGAGAAATTGTAAAATGATTAATATTTGAAGTGAGTGGAAAAATTACTCACATATTACTCATTTATTTTATTCCTTGAGTTGTTATGAAGTTAATGCATGGTTGTAACCAAAAACAAACATGCCATATTTGTAAAGAAGTTGTAACAAGTTGGTTTATGGTTGAAAAACCAACATGCTATTTAAAAAAGGGATTTTGTTATGTAATGGATTATTGTTGGATTTTGTAAATGTCATTATGGGGAAGTAACTAAATGTGAAAACCCATGGGCATGTGGGCATGAACCATATTTTTGGATTATGTTCTTAAAAGCCAAACCAATTTGTAACTAATCCCAATTTGGAGAATCACATGTATCATGCCACCAAGAGTAGCTTCTCCTATTTAAGCACTTTGTCATGTGCATTTGAAGGAAGCTCAAGTTTGGAGAGATGTAGCCCATAGAGGAAGCAAGCATCTAAGAGGCCCCATTGGGGGTCTCCATTGGAGAAGCTCATGGAGAGGCTCCAACCTTGTAGTTCCGGCTCAGAGAGCAAGCATGGCTCCATCATGTCCGAAGGTGATCCAGCGTAGGAGACAAAGAAGCAGAGTCAGTTCGAGGAGGCAACATTTTAATTTGCATTTGAAGGCAAGTAGCGACCATCTACACTCTCATCCCGAAGGACAAAGGTGAAGGGATTGGTTGGTGAGAGTGTGACTTTGGTTTTATTGATGCACTTGTCATGCAAACATATTGTCGTCTATTGAGACTATCCTGCAGAAGATCGTGTGGCGTAGCTCGAGGTTCGTTGCTCGTAGAGTCAGTTGAACTTCTCGAGACAAAGGAGGCAGGCATTTGCTTGCTTGATTTCTGCAGTCTTCGATTGAGTCCTATAGCTTGTGCACTTATGTGACCCATCAGAGGCAGTTATGGTGCGGCGGTAGAGATGAACAAATGATGAAGACTCTGCAGGTGAATCCGTTGTGATGTATCTTATGTATTTGTGCATCTTTGCAATGGATTGGTCACTCTATTTTGGAGTAGGCCCGGAGACGTAGCCAGGAGATCTGGTGAACTCCGTAATCAAATCGTGTCCCTAATGTGCTTGAATGATTTTTCATTTTCATGTGGATGATTCTATGTTACACACTTATATTATGCTCATGTTCACTTGCACTAACGTCAGAAAAACGATCCTATTGGTCCCGATTGTTTCGAGCGGGTTCGATTACTTTCCGGGCTCGCCCCCGGGATCAGATCAAGTGGTATCAAAGCAAGAGAGGATGAAAGGAGAAGGCAAGAAGCTCAAGCCTATTAGATATGGTCCCTTCACCATCTTGGAGAAGATTGGGACGAATGCTTTTCGCTTAGAACTACTGCCATACATGCAGATCTACTCAGTGGTGAATGTGGAGAACTTGAAACTCTATGAGCCTCCCATGATCATGGATGAAAGGGAGAATGTCTCATTGCCATCAGTTGATGAATTTGCTCCTGAGTACATGGATGAGCTAAAGGAAGATGTCATCTTGGACAGAAGAACAAGGACTTCTCGCAGAGGTGATGTTGATTATCTTCGAGTGGGCATCAGAGGCACTCATCCAAGCAAAGCCAAGTGGATCGAGAAGGAGAAAGTGAGGGAGCAATTCCCTCACCTATCTGTTGATTAGTAAAGGCTTTTGGAGGCCAAAAGCTTCTTAGTGGGGAGGAATGATCCAAGAGGATCCAAGAAGGCAAATTTGTTGTAACTAAGAATTCATGAGAAACATGTGAAGGGGGTCTTCTCAAGCTATATAAACCCTCTTATTCTCCATTTGCCAGGTCATGCTTTGGAGTGGAGACTTTGTAGCTAAAGGAGAGAAGGGAGATTGCGTAGCTCTGCAGGAGGAAGGTACGAGTGTTTATACTCGTTTTACACCATCTTCAGGCTTCGGAGTTGCTGGAGGCAGTCTTGTTGTGTTTTGGGCAGCGGTTCTCTTCCTGACCATTGTCGCCAAGGTCATGCTTTGGAGTGGAGACTTTGTAGCTAAAGGAGAGAAGGGAGATTGCGTAGCTCTGCAGGAGGAAGGTACGAGTGTTTATACTCGTTTTACACCGTCTTCAGACTTCGGAGTTGCTGGAAGCAGTCTTGTTGTGTTTTGGGCAACGGTTCTCTTCCTGAACATTGTCACCAAGGTATCATTGTATCATTGCCATGTATTTTTCCTTATGCTGAGATTATAGATCGGCCCTCCTATTGAGAAGCAGGCCCGGAGCCATAGTCCATCCTGGACGAACTCCGTTATCAACTTGTTGTCTTTATGTGCGTGTTGTCTATGATATTTGGTTCTCTTCTTATGGATTTGTGAGCTTCGTTCATGCTCTTTATGCAATTCATGTTAACGTCATAGAGTAGCAAAGATCTTGTTTTCGGATCACTCGGGCTGTCTCAACAGGGTTACAAGCAACCCTTTCTTACATGCCCACACTCCACCATGACGTCGGCCAGCCTAGACAGGAGCTCGGGCAGGTCTAGGCCAGCAGTAGCAGGTTTGGGCAGGTCTCAGGCAAGACTGCAATAGCTCGGGCAGGGCAGCAATGGCTCGAGTAGGCAGCAGTAAGGCTCAGGTAGAGTCTCGGGCAAGCAACAGAGCTTGGACAAGGTTCCTGGCAGGCAGCAGGGTTCCGGGCAAACAGGCACGAGGCTCAGGTAGTGTTCCAGGCAGCAGACAGAGTTTCGGGCAGCTCAAGCAGGGTGTGTCGGGCAGCAAAATCAGGCTCGGGCAGCAGTTGGGAAGTTCGGGCAAGAAGACAGAAATCCAGGCAGCCTATCTAAGATTCCGGGCAGCTGAGAGAATTTAGGGCAAAAAGCCCTGATTTGATTTTCTCTGTAAAATTCATCATTTGTGGATTTTTATCTGTGGTTCAAACCCATTAGGGTTTGATAATTTTTTAAGACTCAGTCATCTCATTTTAAGAGATGAATTACTAATGCTTTTGGGGTTTTTTCCTTTAAAGGTTTCCCTAGTGAAAAACTCTTGTGTACAGTGTTTTGATGTGTTGATGTATCTACTGCACTTGTCTTTTGTTATCTTACAGTCTGCAAAATTTTAAAGTATTCATATTAATGCAAAAACTCAACAATTTGCAATTGTTCAAGCCTGCTAGGGTTTGATAATTTTTGAAGAACATTTATCTCATAATTTTGAGATTCTTTCTTGCTGCAACAAACTCGGTCATCTCATTTAAGGGATGAATTACTAATGCTTTGGGGGTTTTTGTCCTTTAAAGGTTTCCCTATGAAAACATATGGTGTTCATTGTGTTGATGCTTGATTATCTATTGCACTTGTCTAATTGTTTTATTTATCTTACAGTCTGCAAAATTAAAAAATATATGCAAATGTTAAAATTCAACAGAAACCCACTGCACTTCCTCGTCACTCTCTGACAGTCTCTCTCACACAATCATAGAGATCGTTTTACAATGCTACAATACAATACATAGCCTTATTACAATGCTTTCATTTTATAAGGGAATTACCATGGTAAAATACCACGGGTCACCCAATACCATTAGCCCGTAAACTATTGGCCAACAAACATCCCAAAAAAATCTTTCGACAGCGCTGCCCCGACACCCCCCTGCTAGGACGAGTGTACAGTAAAACTAGGGTACAAACATGGCTGAACAAATAACATCTTTAAATCAGGAAGATCAAGCTCCACAACCAACAAAGCACATAAAAACGTTAAGAGAAAGAGAGGAAGAGAATCAAGATGCTCAAAATGAAGTCGACTAGTCAGACTACGAGGAAGAACTCTTACGCCTAAGGAGACACAATCAAGACTTACTCATACAAATTAGAAAACTAAAGCATGATAAAAAATCTTTACAATAAGAGTTAGATCGCAAAAAATCAATTGTCGACAAAGAAACGATGACTAACCCAATAGCAAAGTCATCAAATGCTCAAATTCAAACACCAAAAAAAGAACAAATACACACTCAATTGAATTATTATCAACCCATAAAACGTCAGAAGAACAAAAAGTTGAAGTTTCTACAAACACTCCACAAGCGACTCGAATACCTTATCATCACCTAAAGAGTCATTATGATCGATGGCAAAGTCAAGAGGAAAATAAACAGTATTCTTCTTACAGAAAAACCAACTATCACATTGAAAAAGTACAAGGGCAAAATCGACAACTTCTATGGAAGCAGAAAATGAAAAGTTCTACCTGAACAATCGATCAGCAAACAGTTCCATTGAAGGTCAATATTGCATGGACCACTTCACAAATGACACAACATTTTCACTCAAATGTTTAAAAGAACATATCACCTCGTTTTGTCAATCGTCGCAGCTACCAACATGAAGCATCATGAGAAAACGTTACGAGCAAGAACAAGGGATAAAAGTCTTCCATAATCATGCTTTGAGAACAAAGCATCTCTAAGAGGAAGGCAATGTTATATAAAAAATTTAACATAATACAATATATAAATATTAATAATAATAACAATAATCAATTAATAAAAATGTTTTATAAAAAAAAATGTCTTATCAAAAAGACATGACTATTAGTAAAGGGCAGTATATATACTGAACCCTCGTGGATATTTATTTAATTTACGTTGGGCATTCCTGTAGAAACAGATTTTATTTGTTTCATGTTTATTGCAAATTTGATTTCGTCGTTTTATCTTCTTGGGATGGTTGTTTCCAACTCTTAATTGTTTTGCTGATTTGACACACTTAAGAGAAAAATGTAAATGTTTAGGGACTTAACACTAAGATTGAAGATAATAGTACAGCTATCTATTGCTGTTGTCTTTGCTGTTATATATGTTGCATAAATAAGAGTTTTCACATCTGGTCTACACATGTAAAGTTGCCCTAGAGGGCTGGAAACTCATCGGAATGATTGGCAGCTTTTCTCTTTGAATTTCCATGAATTTTGAGGCTACGAAAAGTGAAATATTGTGATTGTTCCACTGTTGTTTCACAAATTAATTTACAGCAGTCATAGAGGCTGAAAATTCTAGGCTTAAGATCTGAGAAGCCTTTTCGGAAGAGGATGAATTTTCATATTTGCATCAATTTCCCAGTGCAGATGAAATTTCAACAAGTTTAGTCTTGTATTGAACCATTCTTTAGAACTGAAAAAGTCCTACTTTGAGTTGTTATTTCTGTAGAATGAAGTCACTATCAATCAGGTCATTTTTTAACATAATGTAGTTCATATGCAATGTAGGTTTTGTGGTCAAGTAAAGATTCTTAGTGATGAGACTTAGTCTAGTGAACTTGTGTGAACACACATTATTGCTGTGCTTTTATACACATTTGTACCTTTTCTATTTCTTATTTTGGTACTTTAACTAGCAGGGTTGATCAGAGATGTACCTACTACACATCCAACAGGCATCTTTATACTCACAACGCAAATGAATCCTGGCATTCAAGAGATGCTGGCTGGTTTTGGCGTCTCCTTGCATAATATTTATGTGGGCTTTCAAGAGAATGTGTTGAAGACCATCAAGTCCCTAATATATCAGAATATCAAAACAGAAGCTTGCCACTTGGTTACAGCAAGGGAAGCAAGTGCATCAATTGAAGAGGAATTGACAGTTAAAAAAGGCATTCACACATATTCAGACAGATTATTATCGGAGAGATGGGACAGCTAAAGCTTGCAGGGATTCAGGATATAGTTTAGAAGGGAGTAGAGCATTTCCATTCACAGCCAAAGGCTCCTGTAAAAGCCTAAAGGCGACCGATCAATTCCAAACAATTCAATGTGGAGGATGGCAGAAAGTGGTAGAGCATAGATTTAACTGTTTATCATACAACAATCATTAGCTTCGTATGCCATATACTTGAAGTCAATATAAAGCACCCAGGGTGTAGATCAATTGGCGATAGGGTGCACTGACAAGGCACTCCTTGCGACATTGTTGGTTTAAAACTTGTAGCCCTATGTACCATGCGTGGGGTAGTGTCAGTACACCTGTAGGTTATCATGGTGGCATACCAGAATAGACCCCATGTCACGCAAGTACGAGCCTGGCCCAGTTACCAATTCCACTAGTCATAACTAAAAAAAATCAATATAAAGGAAATTAGTTTAGTAGTGGTTGAAATCCATATACAATAAATTAATTTAGAATTAGTGGAAAGGATCTTAAATGCTGATAATAATGTTGAATTTTAGCATTAGCATGAATACTTCTAAAATTTGCAGACTAACAAAAACAAATGACAAGTGCAGTAAACAACATCAACACATCAACACACTGAACACAAGAGTTTTTCACTTGGGAAACCTTTAAAGGACAAAAACCCCAAAAGCTTTAGTAATTCATCTCGTAAATGAGATAACTGAGTTCATCAAAATTTCTCAAACCCTAACTGGGTTTGTACCACAAATCCACAATTACACAGAAGGTAAACTTTTACACAGAAAATGTCAAATTTGGCTTTTTAACAAATTAGGGCTTTATGCCCTGATTTTCTCTCTCCTGCCCAGAGAGATCAAACTGTCCAAAAATCTTCTGTGACTGCCCAGATCTGTTTTTCTCTCCTTCCCTGTCAATTGCTGCCCTGTCCATCCTGTTGCCCTACCCTGCCCGTACTGTTTACTGCCCGTAGGGAATGATTTGCTTGCCCGGAAACTGTTGGGCAGGTCTGTGGCTGCCCTCTTGCTGACCCGAGGGTGGGTGGCCTGCCCGAAGGTCTTCTGGGCCTGTCTGCTGCCTGCAAGAGGCCTTCCAGGCCTATCTGTTGGCTGCCTGAGGCCTCAACAGGCAGCACGAGCTGTTGTGCGTGCTCCCGAGCCTTGCTGTAAGTGCTTGGAGTGACTTTCGAGCCATGTTGTAGGTGCCCGGAGTGACTCCCAAGCCCTGCTATAGGTGCCCAGAGTGACTCCCGAGCCCTGCTGTAGGTGCCCGGAGGGGTGGCAGGGTTGTCGATGGACCAGAAGTGGCAGCCCGTGGAAGAATAGGTACTACCGAGGGAGATAGAGGGCTTTCCAGAGGTGAACCCCAGCTGCCCATGAGTGATTTGCTGCTGCTCGTGAAGGAGGGAGTTGTTAGACTAAAACCCTAACAGTTCCTTAGCTAGCCGTGAGATGAGAAGAGCAACAACCCTAGTTGTAGGGTAAAACTGAAAAACAAGTGGATGCCCTACTAGACTCATGCTAAGGCATAACCACAAAGACAACCTTCTCTTCAAAAACCTGTAAAATCTTCAGTAAGAGCAGCTTCACCTGTGAGAGCAAGAGTGTGTGTAATAATGAAATGGATTGATCTTCTTTTATATCCTTTGAGTCACCTGTAAGTGGACCAAAATTAGAAAGAACAAAATATTATTATTTTATTCATTTCTCACTTTGACTTTTACCTTTAGTGGTACTAAAGGTCTTTTTGCACTTTCATTTTTACATCTTAGTGGTACCAATGGTCCTTATTTATTATTGACTTTTGCTTTTAGTCTTCTTCAAGTGCCATGTGGTCAATACAAGTGGTCAAGGTGGTCTTTCAACCCAACTCAAAGTACATCATCATAAACAGAGAGAATTACTAATGCTTTTATCTCACACTCTGTGTGACGCCAAGATCGGATACTAAGGTGTCTTAACCAATGGTAGCTAAACCTTGGAGAAGATCACAAAGCCCACTGATAGAGGGTCAAAGTGCCACACATGCCTAGACCTAGTCTAGGGCTTATAGTGTCTTCCTGGTAACAGACCAGATGCCTCAACCATAGGCTGCATAATTTGACACTAGGTCAAATACTTGGTAATAGACCAAGCGCCTTCATTCTCCCGGAAAATGGCCCTCAACCCTGGGTTGAGTCCCTAGTCCCAGACTAGGTAAATTCTTGGTAACTGACCAGATGCCTCCATTCAAAGAATGGCCACTCAGCTCTAGGTTGAGTCCCACATTGCTAGACTGGTTACACATCCTGGTCTCGGGCCAGATGTCACCATTCAACAGAATGGCCACTCAACTCAAGGTTGAGTCCCCCAGTGCTAGACTGATTCCATATCGTGGTCCCGGACCAGATATCCCCATTCAATAGAATGGTCACTCGACTCTAGGTTGAGTCCACACCCTGGTCCTAGACCAGGTGTCTCTATTCTCCTAAGAGAATGGCTCTCGATGCTGCTAAGAAAAATCAACACTCCCTCTCAGCGAGAGAGGCATTCTTTGCCATGCCAAGCTTGTCACGAAAGTATACGAACTTTGATGCTGTCAAAGGCCTAGTCAAGATATATGCGATCTGTTCATCTGTACGAATGTACTGCAACTTCAGAGCACCTCTCTGCACTAGGTCTCTGATGAAATGATACCTCACTTCAATGTGCTTCGATCTATCATGAAACACTGGGTTCTCCGAAAGCTTAATGCAACTCTGATTATCGCAATGGATGATCGTTGAGTCAAGCTTTCCCCTGAAACAGATCAGATAGAAGTTTTCTGAGCCAAACTGCTTCCTTGCAGGCATCACTTGCAGCAAGATATTATGCCTCAGCTGTACTCTGAGCTATGGAACCCTGCTTCCTGCTAGAACAAGAGATCATTGCAGATCCCATTTTGAAGCAGTAACCATAGGTGCTTTTCCAGTCTACTGCACTGCCAGCCCAATCTGAATCTGCATATCCAGATAATAACACTCCACTGCTGAAAGTTTACCTGAGCCCATAAGTGATAGTACCTCATACATATCTAAGTGCGTGTTTAGCAGCTGATAGTACCTCATACAAACCGAGATCCTTCATCTCAAATTCAAAGGTAAGCTCCCTCTTACACTATTCTATCAATTGTTCATCACTTGTAAGAAACAAGTCAACTACATATAGAACAAGTATCAAGACATGATTATGAACAACCTTAAAGTACAAGTTAGAATCGGTTGTACTTTTGGAAAACCCCAAGCTGTGGAGAAATCCATCCATCCTCGCATACCGGACTCTCAGAGCCTGTTTCAGTCCATACAAGGCTTTCTTCAGTTTACACACATGGGTCTTATTCCCATGAGTCACAAAGCCTTCAAGTTGTTCAATATATACTTCCTCCTCAATCTTGCCATTGAGGAAGGTTGTCTTTTTATCCATCTGATGTAGCTTCCATCTGAATACTGCAGCAAGAGAAATGATGGTTCTAATGGTAGTATACCTGGCAACGGGAGCAAATGCCTCATCATAGTCAATGCCTTCTTTCCTAAATGAAGCCACGAGTTACGAATCTGGATTTATACTTCTCCACACCGTCATCAACAGCATGCTTGATTTTGTAAAGCCATCTGGATGTCACCACTGACTTTCTTGTTGGTATGGGAACAACTTCCCACACATCATTCTTCATGATTGAACTGTGCTCTTCAATCATGGCATCAACCCCCCATACCTGTTGACTTGCTGCTTCTTCGTATGAGGAAGGTTCTACACTAATGAGCTGGCTCATAAGACCGAAGTACTTTTGTGGTCTTATGCTTTCTTTGAAAGTCCTAGGAGGAGCTTTATGCTTCTCGCCTTCTTGTACCTTTCTCAATACCAAGCAGGTCTCCTTTTGGAAGGAGGAACTTCAAGTAGTTCTTCTGGTGGACTTTCAGTGTCCTTGGGTGCATCTGGAATTTGATCCTCAAATTCCTCTTCCTCCCTCTGTATTTCTGAATCTAGAAACTCAAGGGGAGGTGCTTCACCTCCCTTTGAAAGCTCCTGTGTTTTACAAAACACAGCTTCCTCATGGAAGATCACATCTCTACTGACTTCAATGTACCTCTGTCCAAGTACATAGATACGATAGGCCTTCGAACAATCATTGTATCCGACAAATATACCTTTCTTACCGGAAGGCTCTAACTTAGCCCTCTTTTCCTTTGGCACATGAATGCACATTGGAGTGCCAAATATCCTCATGTGGTCAACTGTAGATTTCTTCTTGGTGAAGACTTCTTCTGGAGTCTTCTCCCCTAAGATAGCATGAGGGCTTATGTTCTGGATGTACACAGCAGTACCTGCAGCTTCAGCCCACAAGGATAAAGGAAGATCTAAATCGGTAAGCATGGCTTTAGCAGCTTCACAGATCGTTCTATTCTTCCTTTCTGCAACCCCATTCTGCTAGGGGTTGTACGGTACTGTCAGCTCTTTCTTGATTCCTGCTTCTCGACAAAAATCATCAAACTCATTAGATTTGTACTTACCTCCGTTATATGATCTCAAGATACGGATGTGTCTGCCGGTTTGATTTTCAATCAGAGCCTTGAACTCTTTGAACCTGTCAAAAGTTTCACTTTTGGCCTTGAGGTAGTAAATCCATGACTTCTAAGAGTGATCATCAATAAACAAGACATAATATAAACACCCACTCAAAGAGGGTGAAGACATAGGCCCACAAATGTCAGAGTGAATCAAATCTAAAATGCCTTTAGATCTATTCTTGCTTCTGGAAAGGATTTCTTAGTGTTCTTACCTAGAGCACATCATTTGCAAATTCTATCATGTTTTGGAGATACCTTTGGTATACCTGCGACCATCTTCTACAAGCCTGGGCGAGCTGTGCAGTGAAGGTGTCCAAACCTTCTATGCCACAGCTCACATGGATCAATTGTATGATGTACCAAAGCATGAGTGGAATCTTCGGAAGCCTTGTAAAGGCCTCCCTCTCGAACCCCAATCTGTACAGCTAAGATTAACTCTTCATCCTTTTCCCATAGAAGGACTTTCTTATCCATGAAGAGGACTTTGTAGCCCTTGTCCTCTAAGCCATCAACAAATAGAATATTTTTCTTCAAACCAAGAACATATAAGACATCATCAATATGTAGAACTGTACCTGAGTCAAGTTGAAGTGAAGTTGAGCCAACTCTTTCAATCTTGTAAGTGGAGTCATCTCCAAGTTCCACCTGTGTGGTGAACTTCTTATTTCTATAACTGGTGAGAGCTCCACGGTTACCTGTCATATGCCCAGAGGCACCACTATCCACCCACCAATAGGTAGCATTGTCTGTGATGGATCCAGAGAGAGCAAAAATCAGGTACTACTCTCTTCTAGGTTCTTCTTCTTTGTTAGCCTTGTTTTTCTTCTTTTTCTTAGGTTCTTCTTCTTATGTTATTGCTTTTGCAGCAGAGGCTTGAAATCTTCTTTTGGATTTCTTCTTGGTTTGCCTATAATCCCTAGCAAAGTGTCCAAACTTGTGGCAATTATAGTATTCCACTTTTGAAACATCAGAGAACTTACCTTGAGGTTTCTTTCCCTTCGTTTGCTGAGGGGAGGGCTTCTTCAACTTCTTTGTCTTTGCTGCAAGTGCAAGGTTACCTTGCCTGAAGTCCTTCCCTCTTCTTCTATGCAACCATGCCAAAGTCTTTCGAAAGTTGCCTGATTCTCACGTCCACTGACAAATGCCATGAATGTTTCCCAAGAGCTTGGGAGACCATCGACCACAGTCTGCACAAGGTCATCATCATCAACAGCAATACCAATAGCAATGAGTTGATCTCTTACCTGTGTAATCTTCGTGAAGAAGGAACCAACCCCTTCATCCTTGTTCACCTTCAATGTTCGTAGCCTTTTCTTCAAGACTCTCTTCTGACTGGGAGCCTTCTTCTCATACAAGTTAGCCAAGGTGTCAAAGCAT
The DNA here is from genome assembly GCA_001517045.1 of Pseudotsuga menziesii. Classification (NCBI taxonomy): domain Eukaryota; kingdom Viridiplantae; phylum Streptophyta; class Pinopsida; order Pinales; family Pinaceae; genus Pseudotsuga; species Pseudotsuga menziesii. The sequence goes on along the minus strand of LPNX010058117.1, from coordinate 754,254 downwards.
TCTTTGGCAGTCTTTAATGCTGTGATGTTGGGCATCACCGTTGCTTTGACAGAATCATAAATGATCCTTCTAGCCTTAGCATGCTTCTTCTTGTAAGCAAGTCTGCCAACATTAGATGTTGGCTCTTCACTGACATTAAACACAATGTCATCCAGGTCATTTTCTTCTAGAATAGTTGTAAGCCTAGCTTTCCAGGAGTTGTAGTTAGTTGACCCTTGTAACTTCTCTTCCGATCTGAAGATGTTAATGGCCATCTCTGCCACTTAGTCAAATGTTAAGTCTGCAAAATACCCCAAGGTCTAGGAAGACAACAGCAATTTCTTCTTACTGGGTCTTCACATGCTAAGCTCTGATACCATGTTGAATTTTAGCATTAGCATGAATACTTTTAAAATTTGCAGACTAACATAAAACAAATGACAAGTGCAATAAACAACATCAACACACTGAACACAAGAGTTTTTCACTGGGGAAACCTTTAAAGGACAAAAACCCCAAAAGCATTAGTAATTCATCTTGTAAATGAGATGATTGAGTTCTTCAAAATTTCTCAAACCCTAACTGGGTTTGTACCACAGATCCACAATTACACAAAAGGTAAACTTTTACACTAGAAAATGCCAAATTTGGCTTTTTAACAAATTAGGGCTTTCTGCCCTAAATTTTCTCTCTCCTTCCCGGAGAGATCAAATTGCCCAAAAATCTTATGTGACTGCCCAGATCTGTTTTTCTCTCTCCTGCCCTGTCAGTTGCTTCCATATTCGTCCTGCTGCCCTGCACGTACTGTTTACTGCCCATAGGGTAGATTCGCCTTCCCGCCACCTGCTAGGCAGGTCTGTGGCTGCCCCAGTGCCCTGTTGCTGACCCGAGGGTGGGTGGCTTGCCCGGAGGTCTTATGGGCCTATTTGTTGCTTGGCCAAGGCCTTATGGGCATGTATGCTGCCTGCCTGAGGCCTTAGCAGGCTACCCGAGCTGCTATGGGTGCCCGGAGTGACTCCTTAGCCCTGTTGTAGGTGCCCAGAAGGATGGCAGGGTTGCCGATGGAGCAGAAGTGGCAGCCCGTGGAAGAGTAGGGCTGCCGAAGGTGCTGCCGAGGGAGATAGAGGGCTGCCCGAAGGTGAACCCCAGCTGCCCATGAGTGATTTGTTGTTGCTCGTGAAGGAGGGAGTTGTTAGAGTAAAACCCTAACCCTTCCTTAGTTGGCCGTGAGATGAGAAGAGCAAAAACCCTAGCTATAGGATAAAACTGAAAAACAAGTGGATGCCCCAGCTAGACTCATCCATGCTAGGGCATAACCACAAAGACAATTTTCTCTTCAAAAACCTGTAAAATCTTTAGTAGATGCAGCGTCACCTGTGAGAGCAAGAGTGTGTGTAATAATGAAATGGATTGATCTTCTTTTATATCCTTTGAGTCACCTGTAAGTGGACCAAAATTAGAAAGAAAAAAATATTATTATTTTATTCTTTTCTCACTTTGACTTTTACCTTTAGTGGTACTAAAGGTCTTTTTGCACTTTCATTTCTACACCTTAGTGGTACTAAGGGTCCTTATCTATTTTTTACTTTTGCTTTAGCCTTCTTCAAGTGCCCTGTGGTCAATACAAGTGGTCAAGGTGGTCTTTCAACCCAAATCAAAGTACATCATCATAAACAGAGAGAATTACTAATGCTTTTATCTCACACTCTGTGTGACGCCAAGATCGGATACTAAGGTGTCTTAACCAAGGGTAGCTAAGCCTTGGAGAAGATCACAAAGCCCATTGATCGAGGGTCAGAATGTCACACATGCCTAGACCTAGTCTAGGGCTTATAGAGTCTTCCTGGTAACAGACCAATTGCCTCAGCCATAGGCTGCATAATTTGACACTAGGTCATAACGAACCAATCGCCTCCATTCTCCCGAAGAAGGTAAATTCCTGGTAACTAACCAAGTGCCTCCATTCAAAAAATGGCCACTCAACTCTAGGTTGAGTCCCCTAGTGCTAGACTAGTTCCACATCCTGGTCCCGAACCAGATGTCACCATTCAACATAATGGTCACTCAACTCAAGGTTGAGTCCCCCAGTGGTGGACTGGATCCATATCGTGGTCTCGGACCAGATATCCCCATTCAATAGAATGGTCACTCAACTGTAGGTTGAGTCCACACCCTGGTCCTAGACCAGATGTCTCCATTCTCCTAGGAGAATGACTCTCGATGTTGCTCAGAAAAATCAACAAATAAGATGTGTAGGACTGAGAAAAATCGAGTCTTGGCTAATAAAAACCAATGTTCCCCCAAGGTTCTGGGATGGCGAGACGCACATTCGGGATGTGTGGAGACCACCCCCATATTTTAGAAAAATTCAAGGGGGACGAGGGGACGGCGAGACGCGATAGTCATAAAAATTTTAAAAATATAAATCCCAACAATAACAAACCATCCCATGCAAATTAGTGAATCGATCTCGATAGCTTAGGATTAGGTTAGAAATTAGTGAATTGATCACGACAGCTTTGTAAGTTTGTAATGCCAAATGAAAGCATAAATAAATATTAAAGAGTTGATCTCAATAGCTTAGGATTAGGTTAGAAATTGGATTTAGTTTTTAATTTTTAATATTTTTTTTATGTTTTAAATTTTAATATATAAGTTTTCTTTAATGATTTATTTAATTAAACTCTTGTTTCTTTTTTATTTATTTTTAAATGTAGGTTAAGAAAATTCGAAAATATCCTGAGGAAGTTTCGGAGTTTCGGGCGGGACGCCTACAAGTCTCGACGAAGTTTCGGAGTTTCGGGCGGGACACCAAGAATTCCCCACAAGTTTCGTCAAGTTTTGCCGCCCATCGAAACATTTTGCTCTGCGTCTCGCCAAGTTTCGTCTAAAGCGAGACGTCCCAAAACGTTTCGCATGGAGTTTCGAAGTCCCCGAGACGCGATAAACGTCGAAACGCGTCCCCGTGGAACACTGATAAAAACAGACAGCATTTGCCAAGGGGCAATCACTTGATCGATGAGGAGATAGGCATTTCACTCTCCCGGCCCAGGTTCAAATCTCCAATGACACATGTGTGAACTAAATGTTGGACTCCTCATGAGCTAATAGTTAGTGAACCAATTGTTGGGCTCCACATAAGCATTGTTAACATGGCCTTGTGCCACTGGAGAATCTGGTTTATCCTGGGTAGCATCCTTGAAATAAGGGGAAGTGCCGAGGGGTTTCCCGAGATATATATTGTGAGCCCAAAAAAAGAGAAATTCAATGTAAAGCTGGCAATTTTGTAAATTTTAGGCCTCAAATACAAATAAAAAATGACTGTCTAGAGAGGGAGAAATGTGCAACAACTTCTTTACAGTCACGAGTTTTGAAGAGTTGAGGCGGGAAAATACGGTTGCATGCATGTGTTTCAAAATTGAAGAAAAATGTTATGTCTTTCAGTCTCATCTATTGAGCCAATGGCCCCATTCTAATTATCTTAAAATGGGTTTCAGGTTAGAAGCGATGGGTTCAGAATTCAGAGTTTTAGGTCCTTCTCTATCCTCTGTCCAAAATCTAGCTTTCATATTCTATCGCTTTGAAAACTAACTAATGGAGGGTTATATTCACTGAGCCTACTTAATTTAAATCATGATTGTCGTTGCACACAAAATCGGTTGGAACCAAAAAGTGCTGCTCAGATGAATAATTATCGGCCCAAAGGTGATTACTCTACTCACTGATTATTGTCACTGCTTGTGAATAGGAGGAGAATAATAATAATACCTTGTCACGAACCCAACCTCCTGCAACGCGTAGTTGTGTTTGGAGATTGGACTGGCGCAGCACCTCCCTTAGTCTATCGAATATTTTCTTCTCCAACTCTGTTAGCTCGATGCTTTCCCTCACACTGCTTGCGCCCACCATTCTGCTCATTCCCCGCCTGCTACCCTCTCTGTCACAAGTTAGGCCTCTGGTTCTTCTTCTGTATTTGAGATTTGACAAAGAAGAATAAGAATAGGATTTGGATGCCGATATGTTTTTGAGAAAGTGGAAGTAAGGAAGAATAAATGTATGAGTTGGAAGGGACGCGCACAACGATGACGACCACGCTCTCATACTAAAACTCATACCCAAACCTCGGCCCATTCCTTCTCCTCCTTCATCAGCCCACGCGGCCACCAACAACTACAACGAAAACCAAATCCATTGCAAGCTTCAATCATACAACAAAATTTATGACTATGGGGTTCTTCATTATGTTTTTGGTGTAAACGTTGTAACATTGAAATAAAATTAAAGAGAATAATAAAATAAAGGTTGATTTATCGAGATATGAGATGACTGAAGATAATCAAATTAGATAAGGAATTAAGTTATGTTAGGTTGGGTCTCACTTATAATTTAAAATATTTGAAGTTGATGTTTTATAGTGATTCATGTGTCATTTTAATGGGTTATTAGTAAATGATTAAGAATTAATTTAGAAAGGTAACTATTAGATTTAAGGAAGTATCTTTTATAAAACTTACAAAATTGATAATAGTAGAGAAAAAGGTGTCAATTTTATTAACTTAAAAAAGAGATAGCTAAATCAAAAAGAATATAAAAGGTTTAAAAATAAAATTGGACTTAAAGAACTTTAAAAAAATATATCATTTCTAAAAAAGAAATGAAAAGAAAAGTTTAAAAGAATAAAGATAAGAGGATGGGTAACTCAAAGCTTAAAAATTATAAATATAAAAGAGAATTGGAAGGGAAGTTTGGGCGACAAATAGAAGGGAAAAGGGGGAAAATGAACCTATTAATTAAAAGGTTGGGAGCATACTGAGACACCCATTTGAGGAAAGGAACTAATCTTGAAGTGGACTCTTATCGACTAAATCTTATTGATAGGTTAAGGGGAGCCAAAGGTAAAACTCACTTAAGAGGAGAAAAAGTGAATGAGGATGCCATGAGTCACTAGAAGGCAAAGGGGAAAGGAAAGGGGAAATGAGAAGAGGAAGGGGAACAAGGAACATAAAGGGGTAGCAAAAAAGGTGGGGAGGAGGGGAAAAACAAGTTAAGTGTGATGGCTTGAGTTGGGATTACAAAAAAGATTAATTATCAGGTTCCAAGATTAATTGAGTCCAAGCCCGTCTTCCTTATTAATTTTGCTCAGGTTTTTTTTCTATTTCAATGGCTTCCCAAGTTATCCTTGTGGAGTAATGTTGTGCAAACTATGACTCTAGGTTTGTCAAAACAAGAGTTTCTCTTGGTTTTGTGGTAATGTTCTATAATGGCGGATTTGGAGATTCGTCAATGGTCAATATTAGTGAAATGTTTTTTGATGCGAGTTTGAAACAAATAACATGTTTTACCAATATAAGAGACTCCACATGAAGAAGGAATTTCGTAAACACCATGTTGTTGGAGGGAATCACTTATATCTTTAACATACCTGAAAGCATGTATTAGCATTCGGTACTACTTAAAAACAATTGCTATGTTCCTTTTTTAAGGATTTTAGCAATTTTGTCAACAATAGCTCGAATAAAAGGAAGAAAAGCTTACAATATAGTGATTTGGGAATTGGGAGGGTGGATTTTTAGTTAGGAAGCTTTGTTGAACTCTTTGTTTATTTGGGTTTTGGAGTAATCACTATTGTAAATGGCAATTCTAAGGTGGGCTTTCTCTTATTAAAAGTGGTTTGGGCCATATATGTGAAGAACATAGATGACTAAAGAGTTGAGAAAGCTTGATTTTTTAGAAGAGTATTGGCGAGAATTGGAATCAAGGTAACTATTGTTATTGATATTTTTCACATAACTTTAGTGGAATACATGACCATTGTTTTGCATGATGAAAACATTATGAAAAGGAAGGCACTAGTTTTCTTGGATTTATATGGTAAGCCAGGTGTTTGTGGAAAGGTTATTGAGGATGGACAGTAAATTGTTCATTTTTTCAATTCCACAAGTCTAAATCAAATGAAAGTGTCATCAACGTAGCATTTCCAATATTTAGGTTTGGAAGGGCACTTTCAAGAGCAAGATTTTTAAAATGCTTCATGAAAGAGTTAGTGATCACAAGAGATATCGATGAACCTATGATGTTCCTTCAAATTGTTCACATAACTCTCTTTTGAAACTGAAGAATGTAAATACAAGATATATTTACAAGGTTGGTGATGCCAAGACTAACCAATTTAAAAAGAAGTTTAGGTCTTCTTTGATCGGTATATTGGTACAAGACAACATCAAAGGCTTACAGAAGGTCATGTTTCCAAGAGGATTATTGAACTAAGTGGATATTGGTGGTCGCCCACCAGTTCTGGCAAGTTACAATGGTTCTCTATCTTCTTGGCAATTTTCTACGGATTTTCGAGTCCCAAACTTTCAAGGTCGTTATGAGCCCCTAAAATGTGTTTTTTGTTCAATCGATGGGGTGGTCACCATAGCATTCATTAACACTAGTTAAAGGTCATAGTTCTCAATTAGCTCTTTCCAACGAGCTATCAAGCACCCTAAACAGAGATAGTATGTAAAAGATTTGCCCTGAGGAAGTTGGTGTATCAGATAGCCACCTTTGGGCTCATAAATCCTTTTGGTGCTTCACCTCCTAGGGTTAGGTTTTTTTATGTTAGGGTTTTTTACTCTTTATGCTTATGATAAAATTCCCTTTTTTGTCTCTTTGTAATCATCTCTTGCAAATGATCTCTCTTTAGAGATAAGCTACCACCATCTGAGATAGTTTGTATTGTTTTGATGTTTTCAGTGTTTTTCCATTGCATGCATTAATGGAATTTGGGTTTTATTGTACTACTATGATTTCTACAAATATTTGTGTATGTGTTTCCATTTTATATTTATCCCTTCATTTTGTTCTCCAAATAATCCAGATCAATTATTGTTGATTCAATGAATAAAATCATGAGCTTTGAAAGTGCATGTCGAGTAAAGGATTAGAGAGATTGGGCAAGTTCGCTAGCAACAACATAGGCAAGGGAATCAGTGGCACTAACAATGACATGAAGGACGATGTACTATAATGAAAATCATGTTTTGCATCAACACTTGTCCTTTTTCTACTTGTAGTGGGGGTTTCTAGTGAAGGTAAGCAAGCAGAGATTTTAATGAAGACTTTTTATTACGTGCACCTAAAAACAAACAAGTGCACCAATACTCTACTATAATGCACACTCATATATCTAAATGCACTGCAAACAACAATTCTAAAGGTGGCCTCTTGTTTTCAAATTTTGTAAAATGCGACATTTAAAATAAAAATAAAAGCATTGCCCTACAGTGTACACTAAACATATAAACTCACAACGATCACTACATTAGTGCATTGGGGTAAAACAAAAAGGTGACATACAACTTCAACAAAGTAATTAAGTCATTTCCCATAACAATCATCCATGTTACTAATTCATTATTCTACAACTTGGATTGTGCCTATAGGCACTATAATTATTTGTGGTTTTTTATTCATGACGTCTCATTTCCAAGAAGACAATGCTTCCAATGTATTACAACTTGCACCGTGGTGTACACTTGCTTAGTAGATGTTAGATACCTCAATATATCCCCATAAAAAATTATGGAATCAAATGCAACTAATCTTACATGTTGGGTCAATATCACTGCATTAGGCTTGTTCAAATTACCATATTTATGACCGCCTCACTTTGCTTCTCAAATTTATTGTCATCTTGTTCACATATAGCTTCTAATTGAATAATTCACACTCCATAGCTTGCTCATGTTTCCATTTATCAATATTGTGGATTGTCTTCATTTCCAAAGCCACTCTACAAATGTTGTTGCTTTGAGGCCAACTTTTGTATGGATCATCAATGCTTATTCATAATTTTAGGTTTTAAATATTTTGGACCAATTCATGAAATGGTGCCAATCTTGGTTTGCATTGCATTTCATCTCGATACATTGATTTTATTATTAATGAAAAAATAGCTATAATGATCTCACCTACACACAAAATACAACTTCATAGTAAAATCCATATACATACAAGCCCAACCCATGAGTATCATCTTGTTTTTAGTTTTAAGACTGACAATATGTTTATGAGTGTAAGTGTGAACATTCAATTCCATGGATAAATGATCACTTCAAATAACAAACCTTTTGTAATTGCCATAAAACAAGTAATATTACTCTCCTATATATAAATAGAAGATACATCTTCTTTAACAAAATGTCTACTGGTAAGCAATAAAATATTAATTGGAGGTTAGCTAGCTAAGTGAACTATGATAGCTAGCAAAATTGTAAACACATGAATGGAAAAAATTGCGCTCCAAGAAGATTTTTAAACTTTTTTTTATAGATTTGGTGGTGTTATTCGGCTTTCAACCAGCCTTTGCTCAGAGGTTCGGTGGATGTGCAAACAGGTTCTTCTGATTTGGTAAAGAGTTCCTCTGGTTGCACACTGCGGGTCCTGGTGTTCTATGCCCCAAGCTGAAGCTCGAATCAGTGGAGGACTTTGCGTGCCTGGGTGCATCTTTTCCATTACTCTTTGAGTTTGGATTTGGGAGCTTAATTATGCAGTCTTTGCTTTGATTAAACAATTTATTGAGTTTTTAGCACCAAGAAGTTTTTGGTTTATTGCAGGATCGTGAATCTTTGCTGTCGCATTTCTTTGGAGGCGTGTGCAAGACCGTGCTCCTCTTCATGTTGATGCTGGATTGAAGTTCCTTCTGCTCTAGATCGATTTTGGAGCACCTGCTCTAAAGATTGCAGGATCGGGAATCCTCCTGATGGCTCTTTTTCTTTGGATCGTAGTGCAAGACTTGGTTATTGGCTCGTTTCCTTGTCTGTATTGACAGGAACATACTGATCTGGTGAAGTTGACCCTCGATTCTGTCAAAAAGGAGCGCTCAAGGATCTACTTGTAGTTGGTGATCTTCTTTCACAGCGAAGCCGATTGGAGTGCAGAAGATGGACGTCAAAGGGGGTCCTCCCCTCCGTCTGCCAACTGAATTGGAAGCTTCTAAACGTTTGGTTGCCTCTTGTGGAAAGAGGAAAGTTGGATCAAATATGCAGAGATTTGTGAAGAAATTTGACACACCTTCTGTTGAATTATTTGTTGACCGGCCTTGTCGCACAATTTAAATCTAGCCGAGAGAGGGATCATAGGACAATTTTCTGGTCTCTGGACTTCTTCGAAGGCTATTGATGGATGGGTTCAAAGAAATTGGAGGCCTTTGGCAACTGAAGGAATTCATAATTGCCTGGTTGGAAGAGGATATTGTGTTTTTGTTTTTTATTCAGCAGGGGATGGGACCTTATTTTTCGAAGTGGTCAATACTTCATGGACCCTCAAGGGATTTATTTGAACAAGTGGACTCCGGATTTTGATCCTTCTCAAGATGCCCCTTCTGCAGTTCCTGTTTGGGTAAGGCTTCCTCACTTACCTTTACATTGCTGGAACTCAGAATCTTTAGAAACTATTGGGAACAAGCTTGGAAAATACATTGACATGGCAGAAAGGAAAAATCAATATTCTTGTTCAAGGATATGCGTTGAAGTTGATTTGGAGATAGGGTCGCCCGAGGCGATCAATTTAACGGTCGCTGAATGGTCTCATTTCCAGGAGCTAGATTATGAAAAACTCCTTTCAAGTGTCAGTATTGCCATGGTTATGGTCATTTTGCTAGAAACTGCAAAAAAAAAATCAAAAGAAGATCTTGAAAAAGAGAAAGCTGATCAGTGGACTCATGTTTAGAAATCAAGTATTTCCAGCCAAAACAATAGAAAGAAAGGTAAAGAAGGAAAGACTAGGAATGCAGCTACTGCTAATGGGAAGACTCTCCTTAAATCTCGAGCTGTAGAAAAACCTAATACCTCATATAACCATTTTGTTGTTTTAAGTTCTTCTGAAGATATTCATGTTCTATAAGAGGAAGAATTCCAGTGCTTAATAGAGGACGATGATGATGTTGATGTAAACACCAGACCATTGGAACAATATGGAATTGTAAATTTAGAACTACCTAGTGTAGATGCAATCCTTCCGAAAAATTGTCCCTCTCCAAATGGAGTTAATCCCTCTCCTTCTTATGCTAATATAATTAAGAAGAAACTAGTTGACAATTCTGGTTCTTCTGATGATGATTCCATTGAGCAAATTTCCAAGAAGGCGGGCAGGAAGTCTCGAAAGGACACTAGAGAAGCAGAGGCAGAGAAATTAAAGATGCAGGGCAGCCAGTCCACAACTGAAATGTCTCTTGGCATAAGCAAGCGAACTAGACCCCCAAAGGGAGACATAACTCCCTCTTTCCCGGGTAAATAATGCAGATCATCTCTTTGAATTGCAGGGGTTTGGGGAATCCAAATAAAGCAGAAGCAATGAAAGATTTAATGAAAATGGATTATACTAATATTCTTTTGCTCCAAGAGACTAAAATTGAAGAGGATGGTCTTCTTTCCTTAAGCAAAACAAAGTGAAAAATGAATGTTGGTAAGGCAGTCAGCACGCGAGGTTGTGGGAGACATTTACCATCATGCACACTTTTTTGGTCAAATTGGCCTAGTTAAACCACTATCCTAAGTATAATTGACATTAATTGACATCAGTGAAGCATTAATTGCCATCATCCAGTCACACCCACGCCTACCTACAGTCAAGGAGGTTAACTTAGCCTTCTCCTACAGTCAAGGAGGCTAACTGGAGCACTTCGGGGGTGATCTGAGTGATATTAATTCACTTAATTGCTAACTAGTGGTTACAATCAGTTCAAAGAGTCAGTTAAGGCGCCTCCTCTCATTAAATATACCATTTAATGATTATTTATTATTATTTAATGATCTGGAGTCAACAAAGCACCTCCACCAACTTTTGATGGTCAGTTCAGCTTCAGTTAACCTCATCGGGGTTCATTAAAGTCATGGAGCACTAGCACTTGATGGTTGGCTTGCTATGACATGTGTTTGATCTCCTTCAGTTGAGATTCAGTTATTTATTGCACTCCGACTTCAGTTAGGGTTTGGTGAGTCAATTAGGGTTTTGGTCAAGTGGTTAACTGAGTGTGATTGAATGGCTAAGAGTCAGTTAAGCTAAACTCACTCACTGAATTCGAATTGCCTCCTTAGGTATTCGAATTTCTCGTTGATTCAAGCTATTGCTTGACATTGTTATTGTAACTATTCATTGTTTATTGAATATATAGAGAGGAAACCATTCTGGTTCTAATTAACACCATTTCATGAGTTATTTGTTGATTATTCTTTGATGAGATTGATTATTTGTTCCTAGATCAATGTGCAAGAATAATATGGTATCAAAGCTTACAGCAGGACGAAGATCTATCTCTCAAAAACAAGCTTTTTGACAGATTTCTCCATAATAGCTCAAAAATCCAGCACTGCACCAGAAGCCAAGGCTTACCACTTAATACCCCAAGTAAAGAACTTGTTGATCAAGCTTGCTTGATTGACTATGTTGGGTGTGATGAAAGCCTAAAATGTGCAGGTTGTCCGACCTTATGGTGCCCCTTTTTGTTTTGATTTGTAGGTTTTAACAAGTACAACTTCGAATGGACTCATCAATCCCTCTTCTCACCCCATTCACAAGCTATTCGGAATGGAAGTTGAAGATGATTGCATCTCTTAAGAGACGAGGTCTCTATGAGGTGTCTATTGGACTTGGAAAATAGTCTTATGAGAATGAGAATCATTGGCTAAATGACGGTGATAGAGCTTTTGGAGCAATATGTCTAGCCCTTTCTCCTAGCTTGTACTACCTTGTTGGTTCTGCTGAATACCCAAAGGATTTATGGACAATATTCGATAGAACCTTTGGCAAGCACAATGAGGATCATAATAGTACTTTGGAGATCACAGCCAGCACCACAAGAGTTCTTTACTCAAAAGTCTCAGCCTCTACTTTCTTTGATGAAGTTATTCAATATGAAGATGAAGCAGAATCTTCTACACATTCAATTCGAATTGAATAAAGTCTCCATGCAGTGACTCCTTCTCCTGATGCTCCGGAAGTTCATGAGATCTCTGATATCTCATATCCTCATACTGCTGAAACAGAAGAAGACATTCGAATCTTTAGTATTGAAGAAAATTACTGCTGCACTTCCATGCAAATATTCATCGGTGATTTTCCTTTGAATTCTGTGCAAAATTTACCAGTAATTGCTTCTGAAAGTGAAGAGAAATTTGATTTTTCTTCCTCTAATGTTGTTGTTGGTGTGCAAATATGTAAAAACTTGGATATTTTGGAAGAAATATCATATTATAAGAGTGACACATTCGCTCCCCATGATCTAGATCTTCCAGCAAAATCCTGTAGGATTACATGTACCAAAATCCAGAATTTTGAAGAAAAGAAAACTGTACATCTACCGTCTCGGTTGACCATAATTTTGGATCTGATATGAACCTTATTGGATCTGATATGATCTTAATTGGATCTGATTTGATATTTCTTGGTTCGAAATTTCAGGTTCATAAACCTTCAATACTGTTTGTAGCTGTTCTCATCAACGGTGTGAAGAAACAAGTACCGCAAGTCTCCTACAAAACTGTTGCTGGGGATTTGATTTGATTTCACGTTTTTGGATCTGTTGTGAACTTATTTAGATCTGATTTACATTCTGATCTGATATTATTTTGTTCATATTTTAAAATCCAGGAGCTTTCAATCATGCTTGTAGCTACTCTCACCAATTTCAGTGTGAAAAATCAAGTACCGCGGTTCTTCTTCAATTTTGTTGTTGGGGATTTGGTGTTAGTTTCCTCTTATGAGGTTGCTGATATTTTATTTTGTGAATCATTAGCTATTTATGAAGCTATATCAGATTATGGAGCTCAAGCATTCGCTCTCCAGAGTCCCAGGGCTTCTCCACCTTTGGTCACATGCTCATCTCCTCACAGAACTAGTAAAGAGGAAGACATTTTGCATCCGCTTAGACACTTGCTCCTAAAAACTGGGGCTGATTTTACCACTCATGGTTTGTTGTTCAAGGCTGCAACATATCAGTTTCTTGAGTGTTCCACACATGGTTCGAATCCTCAAGAACCTTTACTCTCTCTTCAGATGATTTCAGCTACTCTACATGGGTCCAGTTTTCACCGTGCAGCTGTTTATATTTCTGATTCAGTTGAGTGCATTGTTCTTCTTCCAAAGTGGAAGATTCCTCCAGACATATTCATTTAGTTTGGATTCATAGGTTCACATGCACAGTATCAGGATGCTGCTGCATAGAATAACCAATTCTTGATTTACTACTTAGTTTGAGGGGGGGTATTTTTCCCATGAGGTTTTCCCCGTTTCCTTGGTTATATTAAGCAGTTACTTTATTGTACAGGGTGATCTATGGCCTTAGTTGCCGGGGCCCTAGCATTTTTATGCATCTATGTTTTCTAACTCTTCCTGAGTATAGCTTAAGGGGGGGTGTTAGAGACATTTACCATCATACACACTCTTTTGGTCAAATTGGCCTAGTTAAACCACTATCCTAAGTATAATTGACATTACTTGACATCAGTGGAGCATTAATTGCCATCATCCAGTCACACCCATGCCTACCTACAGTCAAGGAGGCTAACTTAGCCTTCTCCTACAGTCAATGAAGCTAACTGGAGCACTCCGGGGGTGATCTGAGTGATATTAATGCACCTAATTGCTAACTGGTGGTTACAATCAGTTCAAACAGTCAGTTAAGGTGCCTCCTCTCATTAAATATATTATTTAATGATTATTTATTATTATTTAATGATCTGGAGTCAACAGGGCACCTCCACCAACTTCTGATGGTCAGTTCAGCTTCAGTTAACCTCATCGGGGTTCATTAAAGTCATGGAGCACTAGCACTTGATGGTTGGCTTGCTATGACATGTGTTTGATCTCCTTCAGTTGAGATTCAGTCATTTATTGCACTTTGACTTCTGTTAGGGTTTGGTGAGTCAATTAGGGTTTTGGTCAAGTGGTTAACTGAGTGTGATTGAATGGGTAAGAGTCAGTTAAGCTAGACTCACTCACTGAATTCGAATTGCCTCCTTAGGTATTCGAATTTCTCATTGATTCAAGCTATTGCTTGACATTGTTATTGTAACTATTCATTGTTTATTGAATATATAGAGAGGAAACCATTCTGGTTCCGATTAACACCATTTCATGAGTTATTTGTTAATTATTCTTTGATGAGATTGATTATTTGTTCCTAGATCAATGTGCAAGAATAATAGATGTACCTCTAGAGGCCTTGCTACCTTATGGTGTGAGAAAAAAGTTTATTTTGAAAAGCTCACTTATGACTCAACATTGGATTTACACAAATCTTCAGCATATTTCTAGTAAGATCTCCTTGGCTCTTTTCAATCTTTATGTTCTTGTAAATCTTAAGGAAAAAAAAGAATGTTGGAATACATTGACAAATTTCATAAAAATCTACTCTCCCTCAAATATTGTCGTGGCAGGGGATCTTAATATAGTTATAGAGCCTAAAGATAAAAAAAGGTGTATTGCATGGTAAGGATCCTTTACAAGATACTGTTGAGTCTTTGATTCAGGCCAATGATCTTCTTAACTTTAAACCCAAAAAAGGTCGATTGACATGGTCTAATAACAGAGTAGGGGCTGCGAATATATCTGCTCGTCTAGATAGGTTTCTTGTTCAAAGTTCCTTGATGGAGGGAAATCCATTATCTCAACCAAAATTCTTTCGAAATTAACTTCAGATCACCATCCTGTTTCCATGATGTTCGAAAAAGAGGAAGATCTTGGTCCAATTCTGTTCCATTTCAGTCCTCTTTGGATTGAGAGAAACAACTTGTGGGAAACTGTTATAGAATCTTGGTCTCAATATGTTGAAGGTTCGCCCAGCTTTGTTTGGGAGTAGAAGCCAAAGAACACGAAGTATGCATTGAAAAATTGGGCAAAAAAAATTCCATTACTCCTATAAGTAGTAGGAAAGAGAATGTGAAGGAGTTAGCCGGGATTCAATTAGGAACAAAGGAAATTGAAACTACCAAATCTCACTTGATTCTGGAACAGACAGCCCAAATTAAAAACCTTTCACTCTTTTCGGCAGGAAGAGGAATACCTTCCGTTGAAGTCACATAGCCTTTGGTTGCTTGCTAGAGATAAAAATTCAGCATTCTTTCATCGTCAATGCAAAGTTGGACTCTCACGTAATCATATCACTGAAATCTCTACAGGTGAGGGAGAAATCATTAAAGGTCATGAACTATTAAAGCAAGCTCCAAGAATACATTTTCAACACTTGTTTCACGAGGATGGAATCTCTGATGATGAAGTGACTTCTGATTTTTTTATCTAATGTCCCTTCTATTGTTAGCTCTGAGGATAACCCTGGTCTAATGAAGCCATTTTCTGAAAAATAAATTTTGGATGTACTCTGGGCAATGGATACGGATAAGGCTCCTGGGCCGGATGGCTTCTCCTTCCATTTTTACAGAGTTTGTTGGAAAATCATTAAAACTGACCTGCTTTGAATGGTGACAACCTTCCAAAAGAAAAAGTGGGAGGGTGTACTAACTCCACTTTTCTTGCTCTAATCCCAAAGGAAGTTAATCCTACAAATTTTGACAAATTTCGATTTATCTCGCTATGTAATGCCTCCTATAAGCTCATTGCTAAACTATTAGTTAATCGAATCAAGCCTTTACTTGGGAATTTGATCTCTCCTCTTCAAGGGGGTTTTGTAAAAGGTAGGCATCTAGTTGACAATGTAATTCAAGTCTAATAATCCCTTCATTCGATTTTTCAAAGGAATGAGAAAGGAATGTTAATCATGTTGGATATGAAAAATGCCTTTGATCGTGTTAAACTTTCATTTCTTTATAAAGTCCTTCTCTCTTTTGGGTTTAGCGTCGCGTTTATTAACTTGATAAAAGCTTGTACTGATAGGCCTTGGATAGCGCCTCTTGTCAATGGTTGACCTTCATATTTATTCAAAGCTTCTAGAGGACTCCACCTAAGATGCCCTCTGTCTCCATTCCTCTACATCTTGATGGCAGATTCTCTTAGCAGAAAACTCATTGTTGAAAAGGAAGCAGGTTATATTCCAAGCATTAAGATAGCAAGGGGTGTGGATCCTATAAATCATGCCCTCTTCGCGGATGACTCTCTCCTTTCAGGAGGGGCTTCATGAAAGATTGCTCATGCCTTTAATGGAATTCTTCAAAATTTATGCTTAGTTTCAGGAGCTCTGATCAACAAAAAGAAAAGTGTTGTCTACGGTTGGAATATAGACCATCTGGCAATTCTACGAATTGCTCATTCTTTGGGTTTCCCTGGCTTTGATAAATGGGATAAGATTAAATATCTGGGATTACCTCTTATCCTGGGGCCCAATCTCCCTTCTCTTTGGTTAGAAGTTTTAGCTAAGATAAAATCCAAACTTGCTTCATGGGGTGGACAATGGTTAACTAAGGCTGCAAATTTGATTTTGATCAAGGTTGTTCTATCAGCCCTTCCCGTCTTTCAATCTTCTCTGATGCTTGCTCCCATGTCTATCACGTTTGAAATTTCCAAACTCTTTCAAGATTTTCTTTGGAATTGTGGAAAAGAAAACTAGAGTAAGTTGCATCTAGTAAGTTGGGACATTCTCAAAATACCTTTAATGGAAAGTGGATTGTAGATTTGGGACCCTAGCTTAGCAAACCTAGCTATGGGAGGAAAAATTATTTAGCAATTGTATGTAGATAAAAAGAACTTGGTAAGCAAGATTTTTTGCATGAAATATATTAAGGGAGGTTCACTTAGAAATATAAAAAGCGGAAAACATTCCACATGGAACAACAATTTGGAAATTATGTAGAAAAGGAATAGAACTTATTCAATCTCGATTATACATAATTCATGGCATCAGTGTGAGGAATTTTTTGTGGGAGGGTAGCATTCTTGGAAATCCTCCACTCTCTTCCATTATCTTGCTTCAACCTATCATGCATTCATTTGTTAATAAAGGACTCATATGACTTGTTGATATTTGTTTTTGGGATAATGAAGGAAACTGGTCAGATTGTTCGGTGCCAGAGTTGCTAGATCTCATTCTGTGGCTAAAATATTTTCTGCTCTCCTCGCTCACAAGCTTAGCTCCTGTTCAACATTTTTGTAAGGACACATGGGGATGGGGGCGTACAAGATCTTATTCTGCAGCACAAGGATTTACTGATCTCCAAACCACTCAGTCTTCTTTGTTTCCTCCTTCACTATGGAAAGACGTATGGTTACCTTTCTGTATGCCCAAGGTAAATTTGTTTACTTGGTTTCTCATGCATAATCGAGCTTTGATTGGAGAAAATTTATAAAGCATGGGTTTAATGGACCATTTAGATGTATCTTATGCAATTCAACATCTTTAGAGCACGTCTTCATTGATTGTTGGTTTACCCAATTCGTGGAGAGAACGGCTCTTAACGGGTTGAATGTTACAGTTCCTTCTCAATTGGTCGTTGTTCCTCTCTTCAGCAAATGGAAAGATCAAAACCCTTTCAATATCAATCAAAACAACAATTGGAGTAAAGTCTGGCATATTGTTCCAATTTTTTTATGGTGGTCAATTTGGATTGCCAGAAATGAGTGGATTTTCAACAATACACCTTAGAAGCCACCTAATGTTGTGGTCAGAGCTAAAGCTTTCATTGTGGAAGCTGCTGGAAAATTTAGCACTACCTCCTTAGCCCCTCTAGCCATTGAATGGTTGGGTTCCTACTTGAACGTTGAAAGGAGGATAGTGATAAAAAAAAACCTGTCTCTGCCAAATTCTGGCAATTAAAAGACAATGCTTTAATTTTTTCCTTATGGTGGAAGAGGATTGCAATTCCTACTTTATTCTTTGATGGTGCGTCCAAGGGAAATCCCCGGATCGCTGGTGTAGGTGGAATGATGTTTTCTGCAGACTTAACTATAGAAACTAGGTTCAGTTGGGGCCTTGGGAAATGCTCGAACAATCAAGCAGAATGCTACAGTATTCTTAAGGCGTTCTAGATAGTTAAAGATTTTGGATACAAGACTATTCATATTTTCGGAGATTCAGAGTTACTTATCAAAGTGTTGAATTTTGAAGATCACTTTAGCAATCCTTCATTAAAAAACTCCCTATAGAGAATTCGAAATGTTCTGAAAGCCTTTGACAGGGTAGCTTCATATCATATTCTGCGGGAGCTGAATAAGCAAGCAGATTATCTCGCAAACAAAGCTTGTCTGATGATACAGGGAAGCCTCGGTATCAATGAAGAGTTCAACTTATTTCAATCGTTACCTCAAGCATGGTTTATCATGATGTGACTTGATAACAATTTTTCATCTCCAAGAGAAATGTAATTTTTTTTATCCTTTCAAAGATTCATTTATGCTCTTTATGTAATTGGTTGATGTGGCAACAACCCATCCAACCCTGTAACATTTCAAAAATCATAAAAATAAAAAAATGTAGTCGTTTGAGTTATAAAAAAAAACTACGATAGTTAGCAACTATCAACAAGGTAAGCAATGACAACACCTTTCAATCAATAATGAAGGTAGTCGGTTTATGTTCTCGTTGTTTTATATTTATGTCTATTGTTTTGTCTTCTAACATCTATATAGTGTTATGACCCTCCCCAAGGGTGTAATGGGGTCCCAGAGGATCCATTAGATTAGTAGCGAAGTTCATCAATGTAAAGTGGACTAGGTCCATTATGTTGTATTATTGAATAAGACCTATTATGTTAGTAAATAAATGTAATAAGGCCTCGCTAGAGAAGATCCACTAGGTGGTTAGGAGGTTAGAGTGTATTGTGAGTCTATAAATAAGGACGGAGTCCTCCTTGTGAGGGTGTGGAGAAGAATATTGTGTGTTGAGCTTATCTCATTAGGAGTTATTCCCCTCGAAGAGGCAAGTGAACAGGGTTGATCCATCCCATCAAAAGAATCACTTTAATAATAATAAAGTTGGAGCTTATCAAATATTTCCTGTGTTGTTTCATATTGTTGATAGCCCTTGTGTGTGATCTAAATTTAATATTTGATTTATAACAATTGGTATCATAGCCACTTTCTTGGGCACGCCATTGGAATAATCTTTTATCTTTCTTTGAAGTTTTTTGAAAAAGGAAAAAGAGGTCCTTAGCACTCATATCCATTTGTTAGTCTTTTCAAGTAGAATTTCTTGAATGTAGTTGTAGAATTGAATTCCTCGCAAAAAAATACACAATTACAAACAAAAATTATCTAACCTAAGTCCGAGAGAGGGAGTTGTGCCCATTTCAAATCTGTAAGTTTTTCAAGGTTTCGGTTGACCAACCATGGTCCTTGCAGAAGTCATAACTTTTGACAGATTGGTCAAATTGAGAAAAATCAACACCATTGGGAAGCTCATTTTTAAGGCTTTCATATTCCCTGGTTCCATCTAATCTCACCTATGCTACCGCCCTTGCAACAATTCCACCCTCCAACCCTTACAACATCAAAGCACGACAAAGTGGGGAACAATCCATAGGAGGACCCATATGCAATTTTTACCTCTATATAGGACAATTTGACATCTTTGCAATGTATATATTAAGGGAGGGTTGTGCTAAAATAATGGAGTTTTTGTGTTACTCATGCCATGTATTCTCTCATCATTTAATCATATAACCAAGATCGAGATGCACGATACAACTTAAAGGATGATTGTTAGGATCGGTATATGGATAGTTGTAATTTTAGGGATGGAAACTACTTTCATATTCCTTTTGATGAACCCTCTCTTTCATGTGAAGAGGAACTGGTCACGATAGGACAACTATAATAAGCCTCTTTTATAGTATAAGTCTCCATGATTAGTTCCATCATTTCCTTACACTTTGGCGGTTTGGCTCACTTTTGATGGTTATAGTTCTTTGGATTCATTTGACCCTCTTGCGAACCACACTCAATAGTTAGTGGAGCTTCAATTTCATCAACGAGGTCTTAGATGTAGCATGTGGACACTGACCCTAGGTTTATCGATGATTCCCTTCGACTACTTCACTATGGACATTAAAACTCGTACATGGGATCCTGGCTTAATCTGGAGCTTGTTGGATGACCTCAACATACTATCTCACACTATTTCCTCAACCTGCGTCAACATGGTAGTCATTTTCTACCCATGGGACTTGAGATTATGGTGATACCACTTCACATCTAGTGTTGAAGACAATACTTTTTTAAGGGGTGTAATAGGGGGCACAAAGCGCCCATTAGAGTAGTAGTGGAGGCCATTTAATGTAAAGTGGTATAGGTCCACTATGTGTTTATTATTAAATAACACCCACTACGTTATTAAATAAATGTAATGGGACCTCATCAAAGAAGTTCTACTAGGTGGTTAGGGAGTTAGAGTGTATTGCAATTCTATAAACAAGGATGGGCTCCTCCTTATGAGTGTGGAGAAGAATATTGTACATTGAGATTAGCTCATTAGGAGGTATCCCAACGAAGAGGAAATTTAATGGTGTTCATTCATCCCATTAAATAATCATTTCATATATAATTCAAGTTGGAGCTTATTGGAAATATCTTGTGTATTTTCATATTGATTATATATCTTGTACATGATCTAATTTTAATATTTGGGTATTGCTAAATTTAGATCAAACACAAGAGATATTATTTAATATTATATATGGAATGATTCTTTTGATGGGATGAATCAACCCTGTTCACTTGCCTCTTTGATGGGGATACCTTCTAATGGGTTAAGCTCAACATACAATATTATCCACACCCTCGTAAGAAGGACTCCATCCTTATTCATAGAATCGTAATACACTCTACCCCCTAACCACCTAGTGGACCTTCTCTAATGAGGTCCCATTACATTTAATTACTAACATAGTGGGCCTTACTTAATAATAAGAACATAGTTGACCTAGTCCCATTTACATTGAAAGGCCTCCACCACTACTCTAATGGGCCCTCCTGCTCCCCCATTATATCCCTATGGAGGGTCACAACATATAGTCTATACATTGCAAAGTCTATGTAGTCTCAAGACCACTAATCTATGCACTAACATGGAAAAATCATATAACTGTAATGTACCTTAACCAAACTGCAACTCCAATACTAGGAAGAGATTGCTCAAGATAGAATGAGCTCGATAATTAGATAGGATTAAATCTATTCTCAACACCATAAAATTGAAACATGTATTGACTAATCCATTCTTAGTAAAGGAGATGCAAAGAGACCTCAAACACAACCAAAAAATGAATGAAAACGTTAAACCTTTCAATTCAAATGCATATGCCACATAAAGGGATGAGATGCACTCCCTATCAATCAAGTTAAACTAGTAATTGTTTTATATATATGTTGCATGTGATTCCATGCCAATATTGTTAATTATTCATCTTTACAAAGTCAAGACCAATTTTATATATGCATTTAAACTCATTATACCACGATCCGAGGACATCAATGAATGTTTTTGTACTCATACTCATATATGAAGGGATAAGTAACATTTCCCAAACTTATATTAGCATTCCTATGAACCATTGGAAACACAACGGGGGAGACAAATGTGTACCTTTTGTTCCAACTTAGATGTGAAAAAAAAAGTAAAGTAGAAAATGCAACTTGATCTCCATATTTTCAGTATTTTGTGCCATGCTTGCTACAACGATTACATTAACCTTCTTATTGCATAAATTATGGAGTTCGAATGCGAGGCAGAGCCAAGTTAAGACTGACATTTGAGTATGGGATACTAGATTTATTATCCTACACACTAGAATGGAATACATTTTGTTTGCATATCATTTCTACAAGATTATGCCTAGTAATGGCATATTGGTCTTAAAAAAATAAAGTAATATGAGCTAATTACCATGTGACCACAAATATAAATTTACCCATGACCAGAATTTCCAATGGGATGAATAAGTCTTGATTCCTTTTAAATGTATCAAAAATTGCCTTACCCAAGCTTTCCTTATTTATAGGTATAATGGATTTCATGCCCAATTACATTAAGAATGGAGTTGAAATATAAAAAAAATCTCTCTCTTTTCAAGTTGAGATCAACATTGGAAATCTACCAAAATATACAATAATTATAGAGCAATTGCATACTTTATCACAAATAGTTTGCAAACTTAAGTTCACAAACTTACACGAATTCTTTACTTGTTTACTCATAAGCAAGGATTATTTTATAACCAAAACATGACATGAAAACCCAAAGCATGGATAATATACTTATCTCAATAACAATATGAGTTCCAAGGAAACTGATTGTGGATGAACTATTTTCATCCCAACTATAGGCTATTCTATTATGTAATGCCACCTTTGTGTCAAGCTATGAGACCACTAAGGTGAATACGACTTGGTAAAAAACAAACTACTATTGTTATTTGTTCAATCACTTTATTTGACCGGTTTTGGAACCCACTAAACTAACCCACACAACATAAGAAGACACTCTTTCTTTGCTCTCGAGTACCTTTGGAGTGCTCTTCCTCCCTATGCTCTTCAATTTTTTTAACATGAGTCAAATCACTATCCACTTTGAGATTTCATTTTGAACGCTTTTTTGCTTTTTGAACAATAGTTTATGGATTCTTAAACGACCCAATAAGACAACAATGGAGTTTGACCAACCTCTTAATAGGCTTGCATCATAAGAATACCATGGGTAGAATTCCTAATACAATGGGTAGACCTCCCAATACCATGGGTCCATTAAAACAANAACTTACTCTATGACCAAGTCAAGATTAACCCAACATTTCCCAGTTTAAACTTGACTTGGAATTGTCGTCCTTTGCCCCCCCCCCCGCTCAATTTATATCCACTAGGAATCTAACATCGCCCCTATCATTTAGGTCTATAAACTCGAATTTACCAGTGAATTACCAGGGGTACGCATGCCTCTACTAGTCTTATAGTTGTATGCCCATTTATAGTAATTACAACTCCATTAATAAAACAATGTTTTACAAACAATACTATTACTATATGAGCACACACATGCTCATATAATAACGATAACCAAGCACTCTTGAACTAAGTACTTGAATTTTGTCGATCACTCAACAATAGATTGCATCATCTGCTCTAGTCAATCCTCTGCATTGTCAACAATAGAATTCATTGTCTACTTTAGTTAATCTGTCAATAATAGATCTCACCATATTCTCCAATTGAATTGTCTTCATGTTGCTCCAATTATCTCACTTCGATTGTTGCTTGCACATCCTCCTCGATCATGTTTGCATTAGCATCAATAATCACAAAAGAGTCTAACCCTCAACAACACAAGTGTCACTCTAAAGTCAAAACAACTCTATTGTGTAGTCAATCATAACCAATCGACTACCTAGTTGATTTTAACCATGATTGCTTAGTTGACCCTAACTTGTCCACTTAGTTGACCTTCCATGAATCCTTGGTTGATATTGACCTCAACTATCTTGAAGCATCCCATTCGAATCGTAATACTAAGTCGACCACATGGCCTATCAATCAACAAACCATTTCCTCAATCGATCCCATCGACTAGTCAGTCATGTCGATTACCCAATCAACTACCCATAGAGTCATCAACCATCAATTTATTTACACTCTTGTAGACCATCCTTCAAGCTCTTGAACACCAGTCGATCCATGTTCTCATCGACTAGTAAATCAACTTCATTGATTTGATAGGTAAACTTTAATTGTTTGATTCACCTAACCAACAATCCACATCTATTTTTGACCGCTCCATTGACCACGACTGATATGTCTATCCATGAATTCAAATGAATTTGACTTCTTCAACCATAAATCTCATGCTTCAAATTTGAAACATATCATGCAACCTCAAATTGGATCATGCATACCATGATTTATTTCTTCCAATCGCTAGCTTCGTAAAAAAACAAACCAATTTTTTTTCTTCTCAAGAGCTCCTGTCACCAACCCCCTCGAAACCCCCCTTGAGATATCAGGTCATTTATTCATTATTTGACCACTATATTGAGAGTACTTAGAAACAATATGCACTAACCTGCCATAGATCAAATCTATATACCCACATTCCATGTTTCTTAAGCATACCTCAAGCTTATAGTTCATGTTACTTATCAGATTGACCCATCATGCAAATGGATCTAAACACACCAATTCACACTCCACTTGCAAATCAAGGCAACTAAAAAAATTTCTTCCATCGATCCCTTTAACAACGACTCCATCTACACTCTACTATGTAGATCCAGGCAACCAAATCTTGATTAGATTGCTCTCGTTAAAGAGTTAGAGTCAACCAGACTGTAATGCCATGTTGATATTCCATGGACACAACAACATTATTAACACAATATAAACATATACACAATAAAGAAAATAATAACAACATGGACATTATGGACACCAATATTTATACCGAAAAACCCTTTTTAGGAAAAACCATTAGAAGATATCTTCATTATGCCCTTGGACTAAAACCAACCAAGACATGATCGAGCATGGCTCTACCAACTACGACCACTGTCAACCATACATGCACACATATAATGGAGTTCAACCCAACCTCTTAATAGGCTTACATCACAAGAATACCATGGGTAGATATTCTAATACCATGTGTAAATATCTTAATACCATGGGGCATAACAACAAACCAAAGTTGGTTAACTTGCTCCATGATCAAGTCAAGATAAACCCAACACTCCCTACGCTCTGCAATTTTTGTAGCATGATTCAAATCACTATCCATGTTGAGATTTCATTTTGAATGTTTGCAAGAGTTTTGAACAAGAGTTTAGGGATTCTTAGACAACCCAATAAGACAACAATATATAGAGGTTTTGTAAGGTATCTCTATACTCACCTTGATTCCTATCACCCAACAATCATTATTTCATGAATTCATGGATAATATGTGAGTTGAGGTTAGCTTTATCCATAGAAACTCTTCTTATCTCTTTTGGGGTGTCCTTTTTCTTAAGTCCCCTCCCTGCTGACTTCCCCCACCCTATTTCAAATTATGTCTTTTTCATGAATGAATTAGAGGGAAAGGAAGGGTCATAATTCAAATCTTCCACTTTCTTAGTGATAAGAATCAAGAATCCTAATTGAACTCTCGTTGATTGCAAGAATATAGGAATTGGTTGCTTCAAAATAGGATGTAGGTACTTGAGGGTAAGAAATAATTACCTAAGTAATGAATCATCTCAACATGCTCCTAATTATAATATCATAAACATTAGGATAAAATGACAATAGGACAATCACATGAAGCAGGCTATACATAGGTTATAGTAGGATCACGTTTCCCTCTAATGGACTCATGGCCCCATCAATGTTCTCCCTCATTTAATTTGCATTGGAACCTTTTTATTAATTTCAATATTGGTCATGTTTACATGTATTTAAAAATTAGCGCAAATATTGAATAGTTTTGATAAACTAGTGTAAGAAAAAACAATACCAATTAGAATCTAAAACACTAGAACTAACAATATCTCATACACACATTACATAAAGATTTACCCTAGAAACCCAAAAACAACAAACTAGTTTTTCTAAGAGTTTCTCAACTCTCTATCTTGTTGTATTATATTTTTCGTTTACAATACAATATTATAGCATCCAAAACATTAATCCATTAACCCATATTAGATTACAAGCCCAATTCCTTAAAAATAATTAGTTTGCAATGGGACCCCAAAACCATGGATTGATAAAAGCTTAAGACAAACAAAAAACAGAACTAAGAAATTCTTTTAGGGGTGTTGACCCCTACGCTCCCTTATATAGAGGGGCTAATCAACCAACCCTCTTGGACCCCCTCTTAATATAGGGACCTATAACGAGTACAATACATGTCCAACAAGTACTACCTTGGTGTAATGTCCCGGTTTTGACCCCGTTACATTAGATGTATATGATGTGTATATTGTAAATGATCATGGTGTGGAGCTAAAGGCCAAGGCCCCACCATTTTTCGGCTATGCTATGTGTTGGATTTATATTTGTCACTGACGGTATGTCAGGGCATGCGACATATAGTATATTGGTCATCAGGTAAATATGCATCATAATTAATTAAAATGAACACAACCAGCTACGGTCGCGACAACTAAATCGAAAGGGGCATGATTTTCCCAAGGATGAGGATGTGGGGGGGATTTGTGAATCTTGAGCCAAAAAGGGAAAAACCCATGTGTCTTCTTCCTTTGTCTTATTCCAACCACTTTCATTTAAGAATCTCTGCTGGCAGTTGAGGCAGTTATTGTCTAGGGATGGGTGTGGCAAGACTGTCAGTCCTTGCCTCCATGCACACTCCACCCACAGCAGTTGACTTCAGAATGGAAGGAAAAACCCTCACGCACTCTTCACTCAGCCAGACATTTCCTCTCTCCATGAGTTGCAAAACGCTCAGGCATTCCAAATTCGCGTCCTGGCCATTGCTGCTCACCTTCACGCAGGGAATTATTGCTGTTACTCACGCACATCCAATTTCGCGTCCTCTCAGCTGTTGTTGTTCACCCACGAGCCCAGGAAGAGCTGTTCATTCCTCACGGGGTCTGATTGCTTCTCTCACGCACAGGAATTTCTGGGTCTTACCCACGTGATTTTCTTCTGCGGATTGGTGGACGATGCAGCTGTATCTTTGCCTCACGAGCTGAACTATGGGTTTGGCGTTGATTTTTACTCATGCCCAGGTCGGAATTCTGTTAATTTCTTTTACCGCATGGTCTGTGTAAGTCTCCCCGTGAATTCATTGTCTTGACGGACTGCTGATTTTCCCCTGTTGTACTTGGGTTGCTATTGCACTTGGGAATTGTTGTAAATTCGCCTGAGAGTCATTTTGGCCACGATAGGGCCAATAATGACTCAGAAGTCGTTTTCCAGTTTAAGCTATGACAGTTGATTTAATTGCCTGAGGGCAATGGTTGGTCTTCGGATTGTATTGGGAGCAAGGATGTGGGCTTAGTTTTGCTTGATAAACCTGGTGGCTGGAACCACACAGACAGAGCTAGAGGGCTGGCCTTCTTCTCCATCACCCCTGAATAGCACTGGAAGGGAATGCAGGGCCTGAGGGACTGTGTAGACGAGAAGGGACTGATTCCTTGTGTTGGGTGTGGATGGGTGTCTTAGAGGTCAGGCTAGTTTTGGTGTAGGTGTCCTTGGCTCCGTAATGAGCTCACCAGCTTAGCAATCTGCCTTCTCCAACTCCTTAATGGCCTGATAAACCCAACTCTGTTGGCTTGGCTGTGTGTTTTGTACATCCTTGGCTATGTGTAAGCCTGCTAGTTCCCTTATTCCTTGGAGAATCATGCCCAGCTCGGGGGTGGCAGCGTTGCTGAGAGATTAAGGAGCACGCTGGCCTATGGTTGGGTGGAACGTTGCAGCGATGTAGCTGGTTGCGGAACGGATTCATCTTAAGATAAGTCATCCTATCCATTTTTACTTCTGCAACTGTAAATTCTGTTAATGAAAATGAAATGAACATGATAAATGAATGTTGGCTTCAATGTATGATGTTTCCGCTGTGTATGTTAAATGAATGTATCTGTGTGTGTTATGCAATGGCATTTGTGCATGTTTTACCATAATGCATTCCCGGCAGCATTCTGTTAGCAAATTTAAGAATTTTCATGTTCATGGGCTCTTAGCCCCGTCGGATTAAGTATGGGTCGCGTCCTCTTTGCCGGCCAGAGGCATGGGGATGTGACACTTGGGGTGTGGAGAAAAACATACTAATGTAAAGCATAATTATTATATAAACAATATCAAGTTCAAAGGGTTGTTCTATAACTTGAGTGAGCCTAATGGTTAAGAACATGTGTTTTCTCCTTGGAGATCATAGGTTCAATTTTGAAGGGGAGTAGGGTCTATCCAAGTTTAAGCAAGCTATTGTTTGCGGATATTTGCTTGGGTCGGTCAGATATAAATAACCTCATTCTTTCTTACAGGCTCGAGATTAGGGCGATCTATATTTCTCACGAAAACTTCAATGCCCAAAAATTGCATACTCTGAGAGGGCCTAATAGTTAAGAACATGTGTTATCTTCTTGGAGGTCATAGGTTTGATTTCGAAGGCGCGTAGGGTCTATACATTTTTAACAAGTTGTTGTTTGTGGATATTTGTGTGGGGACGGCAGGGTAATAACGACCTTATTCTCTCTTAAGGGCTAGGAGGTGGGACGATCTATATTTCCTAAGAGGACCTCAATGCCTAAACAATTACCGTGAAAAAATTTGAAGGGTCGAGACAAAGATATTACATTGCCCCATGCCTATAACCTCACTAGTGCATTAGGATACAAGGCACACAACAATAGGATTACACAAAAAAATACCATATTGATTTCTCATTTTATTACCCACTAATGCTTCCAACACATTCAAGCATTGATTCCCTTTGTCCATCTACAAGTGCCCTATTATCTCTTGCTTCCAAATCGGTAGATTTCACAAGCATTATTCATCCATGACGAATTCAATTTTGTTTTCTAATTTTAAACCCCCTCTCACTTAAAATTTAATTTGTGATTTATGCAAAAACCGTCCCTTTGTTGAGAAGGCATGACTATGTAATTTATTCGCTACATCTTAATTTACTCTTTCACAATTTTAATTTTCAAATTTAGTTTGTAACTTCCCATTTTTCATTTTTATGAAGAAAAAAAATTGCTGTTGTTGTGAACCTTTGTACATTCACAGACCACATGACAATGCGCTTACACTTGCATTTCATTTGTATAGCGCATTGTCATGTGGTCTGTGAATGTAGAAATGCTCATAACAATGTGGTCTATGAATGTACAAATGTGCACGAACCATTTTCAAACCATCAATGTGGTCCGTGAATGCGTTTACAATTTTCAAACCAAGTTGCATTCTAAGCGCATTGATGGTTTGAAAATGGTTGGTGCACATTTGTATTACTTTATTCGCTGCAAAGTAATTAGGATAGAATATATGTTTTAATCACACTTTGAAACATGAGTAGGTATGGACTGCAATGGCAGTGCGCAATTCATTGACAATACTATCCTTAGCAATCCATTAACTATCCTCTCATATTGGCATGTTAACTTCACAATTTGTATGTTTCTACAATATATTATGCACTAACGTGGAATAAGAGTGGTGTTATGGATTATCTAATGTGCATTACTAAACACAAGACAATCATGCCTTGTGATGGCGGTGCACATGTGGATGACAATATAACTTTGTCGTACCTCTTAGTATTTTATAAGAGCCTATGTATGTGATTTGTTCACGAGGACTAGTAGCATCGTATGATATAATAGAGAAATAAAGCATGGCTAATTTGGATTATGAGCCTTTTTGTCACCATTAGCTACCTAAATAAAATGGATTTCCTCCTCTTTACTATTGTGGTTCAAGCTTCCTTCTTATCTTGATTTGAGGGTTATAGGTTTAACATTGGCTCATATTCATCTACTTAACCTGCCTAGATCCATGAAGGATGTGAACAGAATTATGGAATCTCTTTTAAAGTCAAGAATGTGGAATCCTCTTTTTGGAGGGAATCACTAACATTCTCTAGATCATGAGGAGATAGTTCCTGTTATAGAGAGGGTTCTTGATTGAGAAGGGTCTTACAAACATAGAGGTATGTTGATGGTCTTAAAAAAGTAGAGGGTGAAAAATCAACACCAACAATGACTGTTGATGGAATGAGGAGATATTAGGACAACTGAAGGGTAGATCCAAAGAGGAACTCAGGGGAAGATGCAACGATGAGGAGGAGAGGCCAGTTGAAGGAGTACAAGAATCCATGGTAGGTGAGTGCAAGCGACTAGGTCGAAACCCTAATGGTTGCCTCACACAGGCAAAAAAAAGCTATTGGGTTCCATTGGAATTATGTTAATTATTAATATTATAAACAATTATTATTGTTTTTTTTTTTGTAAATAAAACCTTATATTACTGTCGAATTCAGAAGTACAAAATCTCCACCAGCCTGGGTGCCATCAGAAGGCCCCACTTACATTCTAATACAATCCTTCACATATGTCGCTATCCTTCTCAAAATGAGGGAGATCCCCACCATAACAGGGTTCAAATAGCCTATAGAGACTAGCCTTAATCCCTGGTATTTGCCCTAAGGTACCTTGATTAGTTCCTAGTACCCTGGTAGGCCCTATGGTCGGACCTTTCTTACTAGTCTTAGTCCAAGCACTTAGCAGCCGAGCACCTTGCCATAGGCATGGACTAGTGGCAAGTCCAGTAGTTGCATGGACTGCCTTATGGGGAACGACCCTCCCTGGTCCCTGGTGCCAAGGCCCTTTGGACTGTACTGCCTTAGTCCCTACTGGAGCCCCTACCTTAGTCCCTATTGGAGCCCTATGAGCTTCCGAAACTAAGACCCCTAACACGAAGATTAACCTGACTAACAACACCTATTTCTACTGACAGAGACACAAACACCAAACTACAAAGAATTGAGATAACCTGAAACAGACATCATGGATGAAGGTTGACGATGGGCACGCATTGGATTTGCCCCGAACCACCCCCTTGTTGTTGATGCACCCCTTTAGACCGCTCCAAGATCCGATTACCAGACCGTCGACTAGGGCTACCCTCCCGAAGTTGCTCCATCCCCAGGTGGTAGAGAACAATGCCCAATCGCTTAGCAATTTGGTCCACCTTTCGATGCATCTGGCAGCAATCCGCACTCTAGTCATTGAGCTTCTGAGCACCTCCTGTCCCTCCGCATGATGCTCCTTCCATGCTTGGACATGCTCTTCATCTCCCTCAACCTTGGCCTTAGCCTCCTCCTTCTTAGCCTCCCGGTTGAGCGCCGCATGCATGACCATGTTCGTAATGACCCAATACAACATTATCAGGCGATCATTGGAAAAATCCATCCCCATAGTAGAGCTTGGTTCTACCACCCAATCTTCAACCTCTGCCCTAACTTCCTCAATCAACATCATTTTGACTTTCTTCCATAAATCTTTCTCCATCCTCTCGGTAGCTCTACGAGCCTCCAAGGGGATATGGTATTTGAATAATTCCACCGTCGCTTGGGCTTGGAGCTGTGTCTTAGTTGCCTTCCCCCTGCCTCTCTTGGCCACCTACTTCCCCTTATCACAATCCAGAACTGAAGCATCACTTGCACCAGACTTCCCACCACCACCCCTCGGGGCCATCACTCTTTCCACCCGTAAACGATTTACTGAGCCTCTCTGATTTTCCCCTACCCTCTCCCTGCTCCTGATGATCAGCACACCATCAAAATCCTTCCACACAATGGGGGCAGTGATTCAAACAGCCAGACCGTTATTAATAGGATGGGAGCCTTTCTCCGCCTTAATGACCCTGTACCCGTCATCAATTCCCCTGATCTAGTAATCATCCCTCCCCATACTCAGCATGATTTGAAACCTCATGCCTATCATCATATCCGAATCCCGTTCTTTAAGAAAATCCATCCCACTCTCCCTTCCCTGCCGCGAGCCGTACTCAGAGTCAATGGGATGAGGGCTGACACAGATTATAATGAGCATTCCCTTCATAACTACGTGTGGAGATGATCGAGATTCGTGGAGGGTTCCCTCCTAGCTCTATCACCGGCATAATTATCTCTTGTATCAACCTCCATCTGTCCGTTCATGTTGACATCTTGCTGAGCCAGCTGTCGACACCTTAGACTCGATTGAGTCACCCCAAAATCCTCTAGCCATCCCATCATCCGGCCTTCGTTTCCCCTAGTGCCTACATTTGCTAGCATGTCTGCAACTTTGTTTGCTTCCCTTCTTACGTGGTGAAAAGAGACCACCAGTTGCATCAAGACCAAGCCACGGAGGGTCTCTAATCGATTTTCCAAATGCCAACTAGACAAAACCTTCTCTATTGTCCTTCCGTTGGCCAGCTGTTTTTCCATCTAGACGAGGATGTTCAAGTCCCCTTCCACCATTGCTGGGAGCCACCCTTCCCTCAAAACCAGACTGAGACCCTGCAACAAGCCTTTGAGCTCCGTAGAGTTGTTTATGTCAAAACCAATCGATATGTTGTAAACTTGAAGAATTCCCCCCTTCGAATTTCTATAGACTCCCTCAAAACCGGCTGCCCCAGGATTGCCTTTCGCCACCCCATAAAAATTAATCTTGAAAACCAGAGGCGATAGGGGAGACTAGGAAGAGGGGCTAGAGACTCCGCACACTTTTACCCTCTGACGCAGCCCATCAAGGTTTCCTCTGGTCAATCCCCAGCCCTCTGCAATTATCAACTTAGAGGCGCTGAATTCTTTGTCATCCTTGTTCCATTCCATACTATGAATTCTCTCAACGAGGTTCGAGCAAAGGGTCTTCCATACTTCTTTCGGCGTGTGTTGATTATCCCAAAAAATTTAGCCATTCTGCTCCTTCCAGGCCACCCACAGGACCTGGTCAGGAAATGCTTGCCACAGAGTACACATAATGCGATTTTTGAAGGCTTTAGGATTCCATTCCCTAAGGGTCTGGCTCGGGTCTCCTCTGGACCTATTGCTTTTTCTGAATGCCTGAGCCCCCCTTTTCCCAGATTTCTGATGCAAAAGTGCAAGAGTCCAACTGGTGGTTTATGCTCTCCTCTTGGCCTTTGCAAAGAACACATTAAGACGGGCCTAGTATTCCTCTATGTTTCAAATCTTCCCCTGTTAGAATCCTGCGGTGGGCTACCAGCCAACACAAGGTTGCGACCTTTGGCCAAGGGTTGGTTGACCATATCTTTGTCCATATTGAGTCCTCTTCCTCCTATCTTCAAATCCGGATCTTGTAGGCCTCCTTTATGCTGAACGAGCCTTTCTGCGTGTATCCCCACCGTAATATATCTTCCCCGTAACTATGCAAAATGCATCATTCCTGTAGTTCCATTTTAAAAGCATGGATGTCCTCCTATGAAAGCCTTGATGTCCTCCTATGAAAGCATGGATGTCTTCCTATGAAATCCTCTCATGCCCTCCGACTAGGAGATCCCACCCTCTCTGGTGTTCCTGATTTCCCTCCTCCCAGTAGTGGTAGACTTTTGTCCTGCCTTCCGCCATTCCCCTAGCCTGAATATGCTGCCACCTCGGACCATTCCCTAACTCGGGGAATTGGTTCCACAAATCATCCCAGAAATTGGCTTCCTTTCCTGCTTTGACCTCCCAGAAACTATGCTCCTAGACTAACTTTCGCCCAACTAGTGCCTTTGTCCAGATGTGAGATCCTGGTGGTTCCTTATTAAATCTTATCAGTTGCGATTTTGGTCGATCCCTCGCATACTTTATGTGCCAAATCGTGGCACATGGTTCTTGCAAGCAGTTGCACCATCTCCACCATATTTTAGCTCCTTGGACTTCCCCCATTATTTTCGGGTCCCTCAAACCCAGCCCGCCTTTTTCCTTCATATCACATATTTTCTCCCAGCTAACCAAAGAGAATTTTTTCCTTTGCCTCTCTACTTGCCCAATTTTTTTTTCTTTAAATACTCCTAATCTCCTTGATGATGGCCTTGGGAGCTAACAATATAGAGAAGAGGTACACTAGCATAGCTTGAAGGACCGATTTGACCAAGACCAAACGACTGGGCAAGTTTAGGGGTTTGAGGACCCAACTTGATAACCTACCCTTGATCCTGTCAATGAGGTCTTGCCAAAAAGATTTTTTAATGGTCCCTTTACCCAAAGGCACCCCCAGATACCTGGAGGGAAAGGAACCTTTGTTGAAGCCCAAGATTCTGATGATATTTCTAGGCGTTATGGGAGAAGTATTTAGAAAAAAACCTAGGATTTCGCAGCATTGACTGCAAGCCCTGATGCCTTTGCAAAGAGTGTTAAGCTCTTCTTGAAGGATCAGGCTTCTTGGACTGAAGGGTTCACCATCAACACCGTGTCATCAACGAATTGTTGGTGTGTCTGTTTCTCCGTGCCTTCGTGGAGCAAAAGACCTCGAATTCCCCCCCCCCATCCGCTTGGGATTGGATGAGCTTGCTCAGACCTTCTGCCATTAGGACAAAGAGGAAAGGTGAGAACAGATCTCCCTGCCTTATCCCCCGAGTAGGGGCAAAGACCTTTTTCAGGGAACCATTCAACAATATTGAGAAAAAAGGGGTAGTGACCATAAACCCATTCCACCCAGGACGCGTTGAAACCATACAACCTTAGCATCTTTTCCAAGTACTGACAGGTAAGTTTGTCATCAAGTTGTGTGAATAGATCTTTCTCCCTCTCCTTCATTTCCATGTCCCAACCCGACTCCATGCCCTTTTGTTGGAGTTGGTCAATGTCCTGCAGGAGCCTTTTTTGTCTTCAAAGATATTTCCAAAATCTTCCTTTTTCCACGTATGGATTTTAGCTTTTAAATCCTTGAGGTCCTGTTGGAAGTTGTACATTTTGGTCCAACCCGTGTGGCTGAAATCTTGCCACCACTGCTCCACAAGGCCTTTGAAGTCCTTGTGCTCCAGCCATAATTGTTCGAATCTTAAAGGCTTGCTTAGGTTGGTGTTTGATCAGTCCCATTCTAGACTAATTGGCCAATGATCCGATCCAGCTGCAGGGAGGACACATGTCCTAATATCCCCATCACCCCTGACTATGTTTTCTGACACCAGGAATATTTCAAGCTGGAATGCTACTAGGTGGTATCCTCCCCTTTTGTTGTTCCAGGTGTACCACCCATCCCTCATTTCCATGTCTACCAGACGGCCAAGTGTCAGTATCTCCCTGAATTCCTCCCGATATTTGTCTAAAGCCCGCCTTCCTCCCTTCTTTTCCCTAAGAGAGGTAATCATATTGAAATCTCCACCAACAATACATGTCCCCTCCTGGGCCTGAATTCTCAACCATCTCATATGGTGGATAAAGGCCTGCTTCTGGGCAAAAGAATTTTGGCCATAAATGTTAACCATGGTCCATGTGATCCCTAAATCAATAGATTTGAAGGTAGCCATTAGGGAGAAATGGATCGCACGCCACCCCGAGAGTTCGATCATCCCTGGGTGCCATAAAATCGCCATTCCTCCCCCCATGCCTGCCACATCTAATTCCATTACTTCGCTACCCTTCCAGATTTTCTGCCCCAATCTCACCATTATTTCAGAGCTACACTTAGTTTCCTACAGAAATAATACATCTGGTTTTTCTTGCCTGATATTCCTTCCTAGGGTTTTTACCTTTCTCGGGTGGTTACACCGCCTAGTATTCCATGAGATTATCTTCATTGGGTAACCTTACTTACCTTAGAAAAGGCCTCCCTGATCGTCGGGTACAGGCATGATTCGATCAACTTGACTCCAATTGTCGCGATCCTTTGCTTGCTCATCTTTCGTCCTTGCTTTAGGTCCTCCTTTGGGGTTTTCCTCTTGCTTCCTTTCGATGGCTCTGCGCTTATCCCCAGATACTGGGAAGCTTTGGTTCTGATGATAGCCTTCTGGAGGAGGGCCACTTGCTCCTGTGAAACATACCCTTCTCCTATCTTCACGCACTCCCTCTCGATGGCATCTAGATCCAACTCTCCGAGCTCCATATTTTCCACCTCGTCTTCTTCCATTGCCTCCTCCCAACTGATTTCGTGAGACCCAAATATAATCAACCTTGTTTCTCCCTACTCCTTTCCTTTATTTTCTCTAGTTTATCCTTCCCCCACTTCTTCCAAGACCTGAAAGGTGTTAGATCTCGCTGGGGCTTTCTCATCTACCTCCTTTTTTTGTTTCCCCCCATTGTTCTTTCCCCTCTTTCGGATCTTGACTTGCGTGAATCCTCCATTGGCCTGCTCCTCTTCCTCTTCCTGGTCCGAAGCTGGCTTCTCCTGGCTCTCCTTTATTCAGTTTCTTCCAAAATGACCATATTCATGGCAGATCTGGCAACGAAAAGGGCGATGTTCATAGCTGACCTGCTAGATCCACTCCACATCTTCCCAGTTCAGTCTTACTACTTCCGGAAGATCCTTTGATAGGTCCATATAGACATAGATCTGTGCATATGTCATATACCTCTGCTGTCTGGCCTACTCGGCGACCTTTATGAATTCTCCAATTGATTTGCAAATGTCTTTTAGTATTTCCAGATCCCAATATTTTTCAGGGAGGTCGATCAACCGAATCCACATCGGAGTGACCGTCAGATCTTTTGTTTCAGGGTTGAAGCATTCCTTCCAGGGCCGTAGATAAAACCCCACCAAAAAGAAGAAATAGGGTCCCCCTCCAAGATTCTGTACCTGTCCTCCACATTGAAGAATATGATGGTAAAAAATCCTTTTGCCCCCAGATGGAGATCATAATGGCCCTTGGGTTTCCAGGTTCCCTGGATACAACGGACCAGATCTCTCTCTTTCGGCCATACTCCCACAAATCTCTCGATGAGGGATTTTTCTTTCCATAATTCAACTTTTTCCCGTATTGTCTCCGATTGGATCTGGACTGCAGGAATATTTTGAGCCCTTGAGAGGCATTCGCCCACCCCCGACCTTCTCCCTCCCTGCGATCTGTCCTTCCCACCGACGAGATCCCCACTGGTTCGACCTTTCTCATCCGTAGGGTTGCCCTGGGTCGTCACCCTAGGCATGGCCGCATAAGGGGGGGGGGTTAGCAACCCCTAGCCTTGCGCCGTGCTTAGATCAATACCTTCGCTCACGGTGTCTTCTGAATCCTCTCCCCTTCTGCCGTCCTTCATAAACAATTATCATTGTTGATTATTTATCTACATTTAAATTTAAATTGAGATGGATCAATCATTTAAAGTAATATTCCACTTGTCAAAAATGTAATATAATGTTTAACTCTTTTGCAAGATGAACTCTTTGTTGTCCATGGAGATACAATATTTTGATTAAATATGTTTACTCACGAAATTAAATTATTTAATTAAATACTGCATTACTTGATTAATTTTTAATTCATTTTTTTATTAAATATTATTAAATCATGAAAACATTTTTTTTTTAACTCAAATGGATATATATATATATATATATATATATATATATATATGAGGAAAATAAGGTCTCAATTGGCAAAAACCAATGAACCAATTACACGAAGAGCTTAAAAACTACTTTCGGAAGAACACAAAATGTACAAAGTATTATAGAGAGGGATAGAGACTCCCAAATATTCCAAATTCAACAATGGATCTCCCTTAAGGAATTGGAAAAAACTTGTTGGATTCTCCATTTATGCTAAGGAAACCTTGAGGCAGCAAGCAGGATTTATTTGCCAGTGCATCTGCAAATTTATTTAATTCATGAAGAATGTGGAAAGATGCCACAGTTTCAAACTCTTTCAAGTGATTCTGAATTCTCTGTAGTATGTGATTCAAAACGAGGTTTTTAAAGTGATCTTCTGAATTTAGAACTTTGATCAGAAGTTCAGAGTCTCCATGAATTTGAATAGACTTGTAACCCAGCTCCTTGGAAATATGGCATGACTTCAGAAGGCTATAACTTTTAGCTTGATTGTTGGACATAAATCCAAGACCCCAACTGAATCTAGTTTCAATCAATCTGTTCGGAGATCCACCGGCGCCAGAGATCCCATGATTCCCCTTGGATGCATCGTCAAAAAAAATTGTTGCTGAAGGAACGCTCTTCCACCAAGCATTGAATGCAACAACATTGAAGCGAACTCACAAGGAATGAGAGCTGCCAGGTTTAGTGTAGACCGAGTTTTTAATACCCATTGGACCAGGAACCGGCCACGTAGAGAGCTCAGAGGACAGGGAGGAAGGATCCAACGAATGACACACAATCTCTGACATCATAATTTTAATTTTAAACGCCACAAGCTAAGGAGTTGAAGGCTGTTCATTGAATATCCAATTATTTCTTGATATCCATATTTTCCACCATATAACTTTAGGGAACAATTGCGAGAAAGCAATGTTTTTGTCTTTTGTTGAAGAATTACGATCCTGCCATGTTGAATAAAGAGGAACCATCGTATATTGAATTGGAACTGGAATTTGCAGACAAGAAATGACCATCACCCACACCGATTGAGAGAAGGGGCAATTAATAAAAATGTGATCCAACGATTCAGAATCAGAGTTGTAAAAACAACATTTAAAGGGTCCATGAAAACCTCTTCTGATCAGATTATCGCCGGTCAAGACTTTATTGTGCATTAGCAACCAGCTAAAGAAGTTTACCTTCGAGAGGCAATGAGTGGACTAGACTGATTTCCGGATTACTGGAGGGAGATGAGAGACGTGGGGAGCTAGTAAGGCTGAGAAACCTTGAGTAATAGAGTAAGATCCAGAACGTCCCCATCCCTAATGATCTTTAACAGATTAATGAATTGGAGCAAGTCCAACAAGGAGGAAGAGAAACCGAGACTTTTGGGAACAAAGATGTCTTGGGAGTGTTGGGATGGACCAATATACCCAATTTCCAGCTCTGTCCTAAGAGAAAATGTCAGCTATACACAAGAGACCTTTATTAGAAGGCCATTCTTTAAGTTCTTCTAGCTCGATAACGGAGGAGAGGGGAGAATTTCCAGATATTTTGTCATCCCACAGAAGGATTCTTTTCCTGTTTTGAGGAATTCGGAAGAGGTGTTGGTTGAAGTTGTCAAGTCCTTTTCTGCATAAATTGCAGGTAGCTAAGCCTGTGACGGTATTTGAAGATGAAATATTTCTCATTGTTCCACCATTTAAATACTTCATCCTAAAGATATTACTAACTGGATGATGTTTATCAGCAAAAAGTTTCCAGATGAGTTTACCACCCATTGACAGGTTAGACAAGCCAGGATTGAGAATTTGCAATCCACCTTCTAAAATAGGTCTTTTTAGGATGTCCCAATTAACCAGATGGATCTTGTTGTGGCTGCCTTTACCTCCATTCCAAAGAAAATCTCTCAAGAGTTTTGAGATCTGAGACGTGATAGACTTAGGAGCAAGCAATAGCGTAGATTGAAAGATAGGAAGGGCAAATAGAACCGACTTAATCAAAATTAGTTTGCCCGCCTTGGTTAACCACTGACCACCCCAAGAAGCAATTTTTGACTTTATCTTGGGTAAAAAATCAAGCCAAAGAGAGGGAGGGCAAGATCTGAGAGTTAGAGACAGACCCAGATACTTGATCTTCTCCCACTTGTCATAGCCAGGGAAGCCCAAAGAATTTCCTATTCGGAGGATTGCCGAGTGGTCTATCTTCCAACCATAGACAACTCTTTTTTTATAATTGACCAAAGCTCCTGAAATAAGGCAGAAATGATGCAACACTTTGCTGAAATCTCAAGCAATATTAGGAAAGGCCCCTCCCAAAAGGAGAGAATCATCTGCAAAGAGGGCATGATTTATTGGAACCACACCCTTGACAATCTTAATTCCTGGAATGAGTCCTGCTTCCTTTTCCGCAATAATTTTTCTACTGAGAGTTTCAACCATTAGAATATAGAGAAAAGGTGAAAGTGGACACCCTTCACGGAGTCCTATTGATGCTTGGAAGAATTCTGACTGTCTACCACTGAACAAAGGTGCAATACAAGGCTTGTGTGTACATGATTTTATAAGATTAACAAACTCAGAGAACAAGCCAAAATAAATCAGAACTTGATAGAGATAAGAGAGCTTAACTCGGTCAAAAGCATTTTTCATATCCAACTTAATTAACATTCCTTTCTCCTTCCTTTGGAAACTAGAATGAATATCCTCTTGAACTTGGATAACATTTTCAACTAGGTGCCTACCTTTAATAAATCCCCCCTGAAGTGGAGAAATCAGCTTTCCTAACAAGAGCTTGAGACGGTTAGCTAACAGCTTGGATAGGATTTTGTAGGAGCATTGCACAATGAAATTGGTATAAATCTATCAAAAGTTTCAAGATTGACTTCCTTTGGGATTAAAGCAATAAATGTAGAGTTTTTGCATCCACTCACTTTACCTTTTTTTGAAAGGAAGCCACCATGTGGATCAGATCTGCTTTGATGATTTTCCAATAGGCTCTATAAAAGTGAAAAGAAAACCCATCTGGCCTAGGAGCTTTATCAGGTTCCATAGCCCAAATGACATCCAACACTTTTTTTCCGGAAAAGGTTTTCATTAAACCAGCATTACACTCTGGGCTGATAAGAGATGGAATATTAGCCAAAAAATTCCGCAGACACTTCACATTCAGATATACCATCCTCCTGAAACAGATGTTGAAAGTGCTTTGTTGCAGCCTGTTTTAGGTGTTCATGACTTGTAATAATTTCTCCCTCACTAGTGGATATTTTTTAAATGTGGTTCCTAGACAATCTTGATCTACATTGGCGGTGAAAGAAAGCTGTTTTTTTGTCTCCAGCCCTCAACCAGAGGCTTCTAGACTTAAAATGCAAGTATTCCTCTTCTTGACAGAAAGATAGAGAAATTTTTATTTGTGCTAAATGTTCAAGAGCCAACTGAGATTTTGTAATGTCACTTATTTCCATTTCTAACTGAATCTCAGATAATTCAATTACTTTCTCAAGTCTGCTGTTGGTGGGAGAATTAAAAGAGTTTTTTGCCCATTTTTTCAGAGCATATTTTGTATTTTTAAGATTCTACTCCCAAGCAAAACTGGGGGAACTGTTAACATACTATCCCCAGGTTTCAGCCACTAATTCCATAAATCCATCTCTAGTGATCCATAATGGGCTAAAGCGAAATAGTATTGGACCAAGGTTTTCTTCCACTTCAAACTTCAAAGAAATTGGATGTTGATCAGATGAAAATTTAGGCAAAATGAATGAAGAGATAATAAATTTCCCATCCATCAATGAACTTTGAATGAGGAAACTGTTGAGGCGAGCAAAAATATTAGCAGCCCCAATTATGTGATTAGAACAAGTGTACCGTCCCTTCTTTGGCTTGAATCACACAGGTCGCTGGATTGGGTGATTGCCTCAACCGAAGCTTGAAACGGATCTTTGCCACGAGCTCATCCTTTTTTCTCATTTGGAGCTAAGGTAATTTTAAGATGCCCAATGACAATGACATTTGAAGGAGAGAATTTTTCAAGGAAATTTGAAATCGATTTCCGGCAATATTTATTTTCATTGAAATTAACAGGGACATAGCAATTAAAAAGAGCAAAAGAGAGCTTAATAGAATTATGAAAGAGTTATGTAAAAATCCAGTGTTGGGAGACATAGCTGCTTTTGAATTGGAATTTATCCTCACTCCAAAGCATAGAGAGGTCCCCAGAGGTACCTCTCGCGCTAACAGCCTTTCCGCTGTTAAAATTCCATTTAGATTTACTTAAGTGAATAAG
Source organism: Pseudotsuga menziesii (assembly GCA_001517045.1). Classification (NCBI taxonomy): domain Eukaryota; kingdom Viridiplantae; phylum Streptophyta; class Pinopsida; order Pinales; family Pinaceae; genus Pseudotsuga; species Pseudotsuga menziesii. The sequence continues at coordinate 713,122 of LPNX010058117.1, read as the reverse complement.
AGATTTTGCTCTATTTTTGTCTCTTGAAGCAAGAGAATGTCAGGAGAGTCCATTTTTATTAAGTCTTTGACTGCTTGAGCTTTGAGAGGATTCCCCAATCCCCTACAATTCCAAGAGGTTATCTGCATTACTTACCCTGAAGAGAAGAAGTCACTACTCCCTTAGGAGGTATGTTCCTCTTGCTCCTTCCAAATGACATTTCAAGAGTGGATTGGCTGCCTTGAGTTTTTAGTTTCTCAGCCTCTTCTTCTCTAATTTATTTTCGATATTTTCTTCTTGACTTTTTGGACAGATGCTCAATAGAGTCCTCATCTGAATAACTTGAACTATAAACTGGTTTCTTCTTAGTTTTTTCAGCATATGACAGAGAGGTTTGGACCCCATTTGGGGAGGAGATATTTTGCTACGAGCATTCACCAATTATTGGAAGTTCTGGGATTGCTTCTCTAGAAAGGTCTATTGATCCTAAGAGTATTTCAACTTCCCCATCTTGCTCTGCTAGTTGTTGGAATTCACCCTCTTCGAGAACTGGGATGTTAGAAGAAGAACTAAGAACAACAAATTGATTGGAAGATGCTTTGGGAATTTATGTTACCTGAGATTTAGGAAGGGTCTTCCCAGCTATAGAAGGTCAATTCCTTTTCATTCCAACTTTTCCATTCTTTTTGGAGGCCTGATTTCTGAGGTGGGTCCACTGATCAACCTTCTATCTTTCTAGATCTACTTCTATTTTTTCCTTGCAGTTTCGAGCGAAATGGCTATAACCGTGGAAGAGTCGACACTTAAACGAAATTTGTTTGTAGTCTAATTCCTGAAAATAAGACCAATCTGCTATTGTTAGCTTAATAGCCTCAGGAAGTCCTATATCTAAGTCCACTTCAAGGCATATTCTTGCACATGAATATTGATCTTTCCTTTTTTCCCTATAAATGTATTTCCCGAGCTTATTCCCGATGACTTCCAGAGCCTCTGAGTTCTAGCAATGCAATGGCAAGTGAGGGAGCCGAACCCAAACCGGAATAGTAGAAGGAACATCTTGGGTTGGATCAAAATCGAGAGTCCATTTGTTCAAGTAAAACCCCTAGGGTCCCATGAAATAAGGCCCATTACGAAAAATAAGATCACGATCAACAATAGATTAAAAAACAAAGATGTAGTAGCATTTACCTATGAAATAATTTTGAACACCTTCAGAGACCAATTTCTCTGGATCCATCCATCAATAGCCTTTAGAGAAGGCCAGAGACCAGTGAATTGGCTGATAAGACCTCTCTCCCAAGATTTAATGTTGTTCAGAAAATTCGCTCAATGGGAAATTCCACCGAGGGGATATCAACTTTCTTCACGAATTTCTGCAAAAGAGGTCCTTCTTTCCTCTTACCACATGAGGAAATCAGTCGTTTGAAGGCTTCCAATTCAGGTGGAAGTGGGGGAGGAGGCTCCCCACCAGCATCCATGGGAAAAGAAATGGCTAGGCACCCCAAAGATAAACAATTTCCTACTAATATTTCCAAGGCAGGGAGCTTGTAACCCCAACCAAAAAAGACTTAGACAAAACAAACACGATCACCCAGCAGAAACTTAAGAGCCAAGAGTCTGAACAGAGCTTAGAGGTATCTTGGTTCAAATATCATTCCTTAATCAAGAAAAAAAACTTAACTAGAGCTGAAGGGAGAGACCACGTAGTAAATGTCATCTCCAAAAACCAATGCCAAGGGTGCACCAACATGTTGGTAAAACACACCGAGTCCTGAAAAGACAAGAACCCAGCTCCAGGATACAAAAGTTCCAAGATCAAAGCAATCAAGAAGAGCCGAGTTGGGAAAGCCAGAGCAAAGCCTGCTGAGATGATGTGAGTCCTTCTGCAACAAACAATACACCAAAGCAACCTTCAACCAAAATCCAGGAAAACAGATCCAGAGAGATCGATCTCTGCCAAAAAGTGAACCAAACCTGCAAAAGAATTTTCAAACGTGTTCTTGGAACTAATAGAAACCTACAAGTTACGTGTGGTGTCAATTTTTTCTAAACAATTCTAATTTTTCATATTAAATATAAAAATAGATAAAAAAAAGATCTTCAATTATAGTACCTTGATCTTACTAGTTGTTAATATTAATCCTAGAAAAAGAGACATCATGCAAATCTTACACATAAGTGCTTGATATTTCATGAAAGAAATTGAAGTTTCAAAACAATTTTATTTTTTTTCAAGATAATGGTTGCATATTGTTCTTAACTCTTCACATCCAATGCCATTAAATGAAGAAAAAGAGTTTTTCATGTTTTATTAGGCTTTTGTAATTATAAAATTTGACACTAACAAATATTGCCTAAAATATAATAGTTAAGCATCTTTATGAAATCACCACTTATTATATTTTTATTCTCTACCTATACCAAAATTTGAACTCTAACTTGATCATTAAAATTTATTTTCACCACGATCCATGAGGGCTGAGGCCGAGTTCGCAAGGGCTGGGATAGGCCCGATCCCTGGAAGCAGCCCCTCTTCTCTGCAGCTTTTGGATCAAAGTCCGTCCTCACCTCAAGCTTCTTCTTGTTGTTAGATTTGAGGTTAAGCTGGTTGCATGGCTTCTCAACCTCTGAATCCTCCTTCGGAGGAGCCTCGTAGTAACTTGGATCTTACTTTCCAGGCCTTGGTTGCCTCCACTCTGGTTCTTCCTGCGATGGTCACTCCAGTTTCTAACTTTATGAAGCGAGTAGCAGTGCCCAAAGTTCAAATCATGTCTATTATCAACCCAAATGGCACTTCTCCGTCCGAGTGCTGACATTCCTTATGTTGGTACACAAAATGACATCTTAGGATTGAAGTTTGCCAAAACACTATAGATGGGCATGACATGAGATGCCTTTACCCTTCAATCAGCTTGCCATATTATTTTTCTAAGTGTTGAATGGCGTACGCCACTATCCTCATTGTAACTCGCGTACATATGTGACTATTCCCATTGACAACTTGCGTACTGGATGTGACTATCTCTATTGCAACCCGTGTACATCAGCATATGCGGGTTTCCTTTGAGCAACTCACATGTCATACGTGGGTTGCCTATATCAATAGTCGCATACAACTTGATTCGACATTAAAAAATATAAATCACAATTAATGGAGATTAGTTGGGTCTTAATCATTAACTATCCCAACTATTTCAACCTCCTCAACCTTCGAAACCACTATATTTCCCAAAATATAAATAGAGGCCTTGGGGAGGGCATTAATGAATCAAGTTTGGAGAGCAAAGTTATGCTAGTGGTATATCTTCAAAAGTCTTGGAGCAGCAGAACTCAGAGTCCTTTGGTTGCAGAGGAGTCCTTGTCTCAGAAGCCAGGTTGTACTCTTATCTCATTCACTGATTGTTGATAAAGAGAATTCTTCATCCAACTTTGCGTTGAGTCTCTTTCATGTATCATGGTTGATGAATATATTTGATTATGCACTAGATATACTGTTTATCTAGCCTCTAATATATACATGTATAAGATTATACTTGGAGAATTTGCTCTTTGCAGGTGAAGGAGGTGCATCCCTAGAAGCTTTGGAGAGAAGCAGAGTGAAAGAAAATCAAGCTTGGATCAACTGTCGGTAATCGGGTGAGTCAAGTATTTCTTCCTATTTCCTTTCTGTACTCTATTAAAGCTGATTGTTTGCAAGGTTAGTAGTAGGTTGGTAACCCCAGACCCTAGGTTACAAGGGTGTTTAATCCTAAACAATAGAACTGGCGACTCCACTGGGGAGCCCAGCCTGCTGTGGGTTAGTCCTGTAGATCCTTGCCCAGTCTTTGCTTTGATTCAGTGTGTGGTGTTTTGTCTTGGTTTGGACTTGTAGTGGTGTTTTGAAGACCTTTATAAATTTTCTTTTTTTGAAAAATTTTACTCCTGTACGCGGGTTGCTATGCTACATAGTCACGTACAGAGGTATGTGTACGCAGGTTGCTATATTAGACAGTCGCGTATAGTACGCGGGTTGCTCTTCTAGACAGTTGGGTACAAGCCTGAGCAACAAAAAAAATTTGGTAGGGTTTCTTGTCCCTATCTTTTTTTTGGATTTTGTCTTGATTTGTGGTCTTTACTACTGGCATTTCACTATAGGTTTGATAGCCCTGTTAACCATACTTCGTGCTTTTCAATAAGTCCTTGAGTTTTTTTGTTTGTTGGATTGTCTTTCTTTTAGCAATTTGAAGTGGATTTACCTGTTGGGTAATAGGTCCAAGTGCTGTGTGTATGAATCAGTGATCAAGGTTCTAGATACCGTATATCCCATGCTATTTCCAAGTAGTGTTGGTTTGTCACTTGCCTTTGATTGATTTCAGTGATTTTTATTCATTGTGTCTTCCCAAGCTAGTTGTTTTCCAAGTCTTCCTTAGGTGGTTGATCTTTGGTTCTTATAAGTCTGCTATACTTCATTTTGATTACTTTATATAGTTAGATTATTCAAGCATACTCAAGAATTTTTGCATTTAGGTGCATAGTAATCTTTGAGGAATTTGAAAAGTGAAAAGAAAATCATTGGAAACATTTGCATTTGAATTGCATATGGTAGTTTTACTTTCAGTTTTTAAATAAAATCTCAAAAATTACAAAAAATAAGTCTTAGTTTTCTCTTTCCTAGTTGCATTTTCATTAGTTCATATTTACAAAAAAGAAGAAGAAGCTTGTTTTAAGTAGTGATAATTTGCTTTGGAATTGATTTATACACTTGTTTTTTACTTTTCTTATCGAGTCAATAATATCATAGTCATTCACTCCACTTACCCTCTGATTAAGAACAACCCTTAAAATGAACGCTATAAGTTAAAATTTATTAGTAATTTTTGTTTTATAGGGCCATACATCTACTAGCTTAGGCTAGACTTGTGGGATAGGAAGTGTAAACTCCCCATAAGTACTTAAATTCAGACGTAGTGGCCCAGTCGATAAGTGAATCCTTCTCTTTATTGATAGTATTTGGGAAGCTCCTCTCAAACGGGAGTTAAGCATGAGGCCACGTGGAGGCATTGGACTGAGGAGATAACCCTCTGATTCCTTGTCAAAATGTATACCAAGGTTTTTACGCATCTGGGGATTCTATCCTAGATAGAGTTTCGGGCTTTGCTACCCTACCCATGTGTAGGAATCAGGCTTACGACTGTCCCCCCAAACTGTTGATATAGTTAAGGTAGCCTCTAGTCTCTTGGACATCTAGGGTTTATACACAGGTAAACCGGAAGGCTATTTCTGGTTCACCTTGGATGGGCTTGGAAGGTAATCCTTGTTGAAAGTGTAGGAGGTTTGTGGGTGGTTCCTCCGTTTGTGCCTAAGAACCTCTTCAAGGACACCAAGAAACCGTCTCTCATTTTTCTTCAGGAAAGCATATCTTACACCGTTATGATTTTTGAGACTTTAGGAATTTTTTTGTAGTGATTGCTCTGTGGTTTGTCTGTGTTTTAGCCGACCTTAGGGCGTGAAGAGTCAAATTTACAATCATGGAGGACCAATCTATCAGAAGGTCATGAAGGTTGCAAAACATTCCTCCGCTTATCAAATTGGAACCTCCACCTCCCCCTTAAAGGCAGAGATTGGACACAGACGGTTCTTTCGAACCGATAGGAGTTAGTGAAGTTTGGGGTGAACTAGAACTTAGGGTAAACCGTTTTTATTTAAACACAGTTGAGATAGAAGACTTGCATGCTGAAGAGTTTGCAAGGAAATTTAATTCACCTCTAACTGACTTAAACGATCCAGTGATCGTTCAGGCTCGTCCTTTCAATCCACCCGTGATTGGTGTTCCTGTGGGAAGAATAATGTCTACTGCAGGAGAAAGTTCTTTTACTTCCACCCCAGCCGCTCCGGCTGAAGGGGTGCTTCCTCCCCTAGTAGGTGGCCCTAGGATAAGTATACCTACTACACCATTAAATCCAGCTAGCCGAGTGGTTCAACCATCGGTTCCCACAAGTCTAGCAGGTCCTTTTGGTGGTATGGTCACTGGGATTCCTAGTGTACCTACAGTTTCTACTTCCTTCACACACACACTGCCCAGAGTGATCCTATAGGATCCTCGGCTTTTTTCAAAGGATTTCCTTGGAATGGGGGGCACATTCCCCTATCCACTCCATACATAGGCCCAACACCCTCATATGTAGGGGTGCAGTTTGGAAACACTAATCCTTATGGTCAAGGTTTTTAAACTCTGGTTTCAGCTCCGTTCGCAAGCTCTCCCTTTTCGCTTTTTAGCGGAGGGATACCTGCTCCTGTATTTCAAACCCCAACTTCGACTGGGGTAGCCAGAACCTCTTATACTACACCTCAGATAAACAATATGTTGGCTTATGGAGGGAATCCCTTCCAAAGCAACCCATCCACTTCACAACCGGCAGCAGGGGCAACCCCACCTTCACATATGGAAACATGGGGGCAAGTCCCTCTAATCCCCAAATTGGTACTTTTAATGCTTCGGTTAGACCCAAGTTTCCTTTCTTGGCAATGTTAAACTTGCCAGATTTGTCGAAACTGATGAATGACCCGGTGAGACATGACCCCTCCTGGCCACCCGTCCCTACCAAGTTGCCCTCAAACATCCCAAAATTCGAAGGCAAAGTTGGTGATGATCCTGGAGCTCATGCCACCGCTTTCCATTTATGATGCTCTTCCAACTCACTAAACAAAGATTCAGTTCGATTGAGGCTGTTCCAAAGAACTTTGACCAGTACTGCAGCAAAATGGTACATCGAATTGCCTTCTGCTGTGTTTAGCAGTTTTGGGGACTTGGCTAATGCATTCCGTAGTCACTTCCAGCTTCCTGTCCGTTATGATTTTGGGACAAACTTGTTATCTACCTTCCGGTAGGACAAGGCCACTCACATTTCGGATCACATCCAAGAGTGGAGAAGACGGAAGAGCCTTATTAAATCCATTATTCCTCCCGAGTTTTTATTAGAATGGTTCCTTAAATCCCTATTTCCTTATATATCTAAGGACGTATCTACTTCGGGAGTGACGAATGAGGAAGAAGCTATCCTTAGGGCCCAACAACTAGATTTGATATATTCTCAGTCTAGGATCTTATATGAGATTATCCCTGAGGCACCGAGGCCAACGCACAATATAGAGAAACCTAAGCCTGGACCCCATGTCGATGGTGTGGTTGGTTCCGTGAATTCTCCCACTATAGAATCTTTGGCTAAACAACTCCATCAGTTGTCCGTCAAACATTATACGACAGAGGTAGCAAAGGCTGCCCCCTCACCCCAAAATGCAAATGTTTTTGCACAAACCTCTCAGAAGGGCAATCAGCAGCCCGATGGGAAAAAGAAGAGAGGAAAAAAGGGTGAGGGAAACCAAAACAAACAAAAACCCACAAACAATGCCGATGGGGGCAAGAAAGAAAAGAAGAAGGTGAAATTCCCATGTAAGTTGTGCCATGAAGATCACCTTACCCATCTATGTCCCCTTATGGAACAAGCTCAAAAGCTGTTAAAAGGCCAACAACCGACTGTCCTGAAGGATCCTTTTCCCCAAGGACAAAATTCTGCCTCAGCTTCAAATGCAGCAGGGGGCACCCCAAATGCTCCTGACCCAAATTATATCAACATGGTTCGATTCGAGACTTTGCTACAGACCAGGAACAAGAACTATGAAAAAGAGACCTCGGAGAAGGGCAAGTTGATAGGTGAAACTTCTAACCCTCTCACGATTGAGAAACCTGCCGAAATTATGCCCAAGATACCGAAAGGTGTCTTTAGGAAAACCTTGCATAATCCTAATGCTAGGGCTGCAGCCAACTACTCTGTAGTTGAAGACTTAGCCCAGACTCGTTGTGCAATGTCGGCTTTAGAGGTGTTATAGAGTTGTCCCGCCCAACGGGATGCACTCTTGACAGCCTTAGGTAGTATATACTCATCCTGTCTCATGGCGAAAATTAATCTGTCTGATGTCAAAATTCGCCTGCCATATCATGTAGTCTTATCAATAGATGTCATCCATGGTGGAAAGACCATTGGAAGGGCAGTTGTTGATGAGGGTGCTTCTACATGTGTTATGTCCTTGTCTTGTTGGAAAGCTCTTGGATGCCCATAGCTGGTTCGATCGAACACCCTACTTACTACTTTCGACGGAAGGTCATTCCGTCCGCAAGGTATCCTACTAGCTTTCGAAATTAAGTTGGCAGGGAAAGTGGTATCTGTTGAGGTAGAGGAGATTGATGCACCTTTGGATTATAACTTGCTCTTGGGGAGAAGTTGGACTTATGCCATGTCTGCTATTGCATCGGTCATTTTTCGGGTGGTAGTGTTTCCACACGAAGGGAAGTTGGTTACTGTTGATCAACTCAATTTTTCTCGAAATGGCTGCATGGAAACTAACGAGTCCACCATACCATTGGTTGATCAGGTTAGACCTTCTTCAGAGAGCTTAAGGGTTGGAATGTACACATCATTAATGGGCACATTTGATTTTCCAGCTTTGATTAATTATATAGGTTCTACTAGTGTGGGGAATTCCATAACTACGGTTGTTGATAGGACTGATCCTTGGGTTCTCCCTTCCCACCATGAACCTGAAATGCCCTTATCGACAGCGGAAGTGGCTTATCAAGCTATCGTCCATACCGCTGTTGATCCCATTTCGGTCCCTCTAACAGTCTCATAGGAACTGGAAGAAGCCTATTTGCCTTCTTGGGAAAAGAACTCTTTGCATGCTAGAGATTGCTTAGATATGGGTTTACCTTCGGATGAAGCCATTCTGGAAGCTATGTGCAGATGAGATAAGATATGTGAAGATCTTCACCATCGATCCTATTTTCTTCCAGAGTTAAGCAGAATAGAGAACCGGGAGTTCCATATGAGACTGGTAGGCGATGTTGATATGCCTATTAATCCCTTACCAAGGGAAGGAATGTTTGTTGAGGGGAACATGGAAAATGTTTCCACTACTATCCCTATCAACATCTCTGTAAATCCAAATGTTTTGGAAAATGTACATATCGGGCAAACTGCTCTCTGGAGGAGATTGCGATCTATACGACATTGTTTAAGGAATTCCATGACATTTTTGCCTGGTCATATGAGGAGATGCCAAGCATTGATCCATCAATAGTCGAGCACGAAATCTGAACATACCCTGACGCTAAACCCGTTCGGCAAAAGTTGAGACCTGTCAACTCGCGTAAAGCGGTGGCAGTAAAGGCTGAAGTTGAAAAACTGCTGAAAGCCGGTTTCATTTATCCCATAGCTTTAACAGAATGGGTATCCAACCCTGTTCCTATTGACAAAAAGCAAGGGACTATACGCGTTTGTACTGACTTTCGAGATCTAAAAAAATCATGTCCTAAGGAAAACTATCCCCGCCATTTATAGATCAAATTATTGATGCTTGCGTGAGAAGTGAGGTCTTTTCGTTTATGGATGGTTTCTTCGGATATAATCAAATCCAAATTAAACCAGAAGACCAACATAAAACAACTTTTATTTGTCCTTGGGGTACCTTCGCGTACAAGAAAATTCCCTTTGGATTGAAAAATGTTGGGGCAACCTTTCAGCGGGCAATGAATTTTTCCTTTCACGACATTAAAGCCATTGTCAAACCCTACCTTGATGATCTGCCAACACATTCTCGTAAGAGGATCGATCACCCAGATCACTTGCGTTTGATTTTTGAATGATGCAGATACTATAAAATTCGCTTGAATCCCCACAAGTGTGTTTTTTGTGTCGAGTCAGGAAGACTGCTCGGATTCATTGTTTCTAACAAAGGCATTCAGGTGGATCCTTTGAAAGTAGAGGCCATCACAAATATGCCTCCTCCTCGTTCTATCAGGTAGCTTCAGAGCCTGCAGGGGAAGTCCAATTTCCTTCGACGTTTTATTGTAAATTATTCCAAGATTACTAAAGGTTTCATGCGCCTGTTAAAATAGGACACCCCATTTATATGGGATGAAATTGCTCAACTCGCATTTGAGGCATTAAAAAAAGCTTTGTTGTCGGCACCATTATTGTGTCCGCTAGATTACTCTAGGGATTTTGTATTATATCTGGTCGCATCTGAGTCGACCATAGGGTTAGTACTAGTCCAGGAGGATGATAGGCTCCAAGAGCATGTTGTCTACTATCTCAGTCGTGCTTTAGCCGACCCTAAACTTAGGTATTCCCACGTCGAGAAGTTGGCCTTAGCAGCTGTATATGCTGTTCAGAGGTTGCGTCACTACATATTACTGAGGACCACGACGGTAGTGACGGATGTTGATCCTTTTCAATATGTTTTGTCTCGACGGATAGTCGAAGGCAAATTCAACAAATGGATAGTCATTCTCCAAGAGTTTGAATTAGATTTTCAATCCGCCAAATCCAAAAAATCCTTAGTTTTTGTTGAGCTCATTGCAAAATTACCAGTAGAGGAAGATGTAGCCATTGAAGAAGACTCATTCCCAGATGAGCATATCTTTTTGATTTCCACCTCTGACCCTTGGTACAGAGATATACTTATCTATGTCTAGAATTTTAAGTACCCTGCAGCCTTCTCGCAGGAAGAACGACGTAAACTTCACGTACATGCCAAGAATTACCTCATTATAGGAGATACTTTATATCATAGGGGGGTAGATTCTGTTTTCCGTCGATGTCTTACCCACAAAGAAGCAAAGATTGTCCTAAATGATGCCCATAGTGGAGCGTGTGGGGGTCATTTATCTAGGTTAGCAACGACCCAGAAGATATTACGTGCCAGTTATTTCTGGCCCATGATCTTTAAAGATTGTGTGGAAGCCGTGAAGCGCTGTCATCCTTGTCAGCTTTACACCAGAAAGATGTGGTCGATTCCGGCTCAGTTATTTCCTGTCATCTTAGTGGCCCCCTTCATGAAGTGGGGGATAGATTATGTGACGTGCAACTCAGTCTCGGTTGGGGGGCACAAACATATCATTGTCATTGTAGATTATTTCACGAAATGGCTAGAGGCAATGCCCACCTTTAAAGTTGACGCAGAAACTACAACTTTTTTCGTTTTCAACCAAATTATCGCACGATTTGGTATCCCTAAAGTGATTGTCACTGACCATGGCAGTCATTTCCAAAATACCATGATGATTGAATTGAACACTATGCTAGGGTTTAGACAAGAACATTCATCTTTGTTCTATCCTCAAGAAAATGGTCAAGTCGAGGCTGTTAATAAAACTTTGAAGACTATTCTCAAACGTACTATTAATACAACCCGTTCCAACTGGCACATCATGCTGTATCCTGCACTTTGGGCATATAATACCAATGCGAAAAATGCTACAGGGTTTTCTCCCTTCCAACTCGTTCATGGAGTGGAAGCCGTTACCCCGGTTGAATGTGAAATCCCGTTCTTAAGAATTGCTATTCATGTGTTACATGATACGACTGAGCTGGAAGAACATCTATTACATTTAGAACATCTAGATGAGCAGCGTAGAGATGCGCTGACAGCAAACGAAGCTCATAAAAATAGGGTAAAAAGCCAATACGATAAATCGGTCAAGCCTCGGATTTTCTCTGAAGGGGAGCTTGTTTTGCTTTGGGATTAAGACAAAGAAACCCTGGGGGCAGGAAAGTTCAGGTCTATGTTGTTGGGACCTTATGTCATGTCAAAGGTGTTAAAGAAGGGCGCATATGAATTGATTGATTTCGAAGGGAATAAGCTTCCTGAGCCTATAAATGGGCTCTACTTGAAAAAGTACTATGCTTAAGCTTAGCACTTTTTCCTGTATTTTATTGTATGTATTTTTATGTACAATAGTTCGTTGGTCTGTGTTTTTTATACCATCTGCTGGTTGTTACAGATGTCTTGCAAGTGGTTCGTAGGTTTCGCTGATGGCACCAGTCGCCACACTTGTAATTTGGCTTCAACTGCATGGGTCATTTATTCGCCCTCAGGACAGTTAGTTTCCTCAGGAGGTGCTTGCTTAGGTCCCACTTCCAATAATGTCGCTGAATACAGGGATGTCATTGAGCTTTTATGGGATGCTTTGTCACGTGGTATCACTCAGCTGGAAGTCCAACTAGACTCTCAGTTGGTGGTTTCCCAGCTCAATCGGGCTTATCAAGTGCGGAACCCTATTCTATTACGTCAGTTTATGCAACTTAGGTTATTGGAAAGAAAATTTGAGTTTATTATATTCAATCATATGCCAAGAAATCAAAATTCATTAACTGATGCATATGCTAATTATATCTCAGATTGGCATTTAACACATTTTGCATAAAAAGATACGGCAAACACATAAAAAACATTTGTAATTAAACTGGCAATATATATATATATATATATATGTGTGTGTGTGTGTGTGTGTGTGTGTGTGTGTGTGTGTGTGTGTGTGTGTGAATATTTGTCCATATAGATAGATCGAGTTTCTGATCCTCAGATCCAGTCATAACTGTATAATATGCAAAAAATGTACAAAACATGGATCAAAGTCCATAAAATGCTCCTAAGTCTAAGCTTGACCACCCTGGTCCCCCCGATCACCCTACGCTCAAGCTTCAGCAGCCTCAACAACATCTATATACACAAGTACTGCACTGGCTACCCACCTCATAAGGCGTATCCAGATAGGTGGTATACCAACCACTAGCTCCTGCATGACAGCATGGAAGTGATCAATGCGTAAGGCAGGTACTTTCTGGGTAAGCCTGGATAGCTTCCCCTCAAGAACCCTAATCAAACCCTGGTCCTCTCCCAACACAGGATACACATACATGCGTGGATGCCCAACAGGGAGGACTGGTCCAATATCTCACGCGTCGGCTTGACCGACGGGCTACATCCATGGAATAATTTCTGGCGGACCCACCCGAAGGGGCCTCACACCCGCGGCCGCTGCGTGCCTAACCCCAAGAGAGTTGATGAGAATGGATCCCACGACCTCACGTGCTAGGAGGCCTAACTACGAGTACTCGACCGATTGAGCCAACTCTTGGGGCTAAGGATTAGAACTCTTATACATATGTATATATCTTTATAATTAAAATTCATAAAAATTTTAAAATCTTGAAAATAAAAATACCTGACTCTCCCCATGATCCTCCAAGAGGTAGGACAAGGTCATTATCACCTCAGAAATCTAACGCAGCATATGGAAACTGCTCCAAGGCTGGCAACTGTTGCTCCCACCAATAGTAGAAGTCGTCGTCATAGACACTCTGGACCGATCCACCACCTCCCTGGCGGAGGAAGATCTCTCCCCACCTACTCTGCCTAGGCTGATGGGGAGAACAAACTGACAATGGTACTGCAAGACTCAAACCTGGCACTCTCACAATGAAAAAGGCTACTAACATGCTGGAATAACCAAAATTCTTCCGCCTGCCTCTTTTTCAGTCAGAGAGTTGTTTCCTCACTATCGGGATCACTCCTGAATGCTAGTCATATAGGGCTCCCTGTATACAGTCCATTGCTAGTCTCATTTGGTTTTGAGTTTCAAGGTCAAGTGATGATGACCCTGCAACCCTCACTATAGTGCTTGCCAATACTTGTAAAGGAAAGTTGCGAATGCAAACTACAGGGATGCAACTACCCCTCTTTTGAGTGCCAGGCTTGCAGTATATGTCTATGTAGTTCTATACACTTACAAGGTCACTACCTCTGCCGGTACCTTCCAAGTTCACCAGAGCTCCCCGTCGTGATAAACCAGAAATGAAATAGAGATCTTCCAAAGTAATCTATAGAAACTCACCTTGAAGGTCAAACGTGACTAGATCATGATCCCAATAGTTTATCAAAAACTCTAAGAGGTGGACATTCGACTGCATAGGTGAGGGGCAGAAAAATTTCAATAACCCAATCTGACGTAAAACATTCACCGTGGGGGCATCTTGTAGAGCTTCTTGGTCCATGTCTTCATGTTCCCTCTCCCTCCACTCAAGCACCATCTTTCAATCTAATAACCAAGCAATTTTAAACCATTAGATTCATATAAAAATTTGAACTTTTGACCCTATATATTCTTTTTTCACCTCGCGCAGTGTATGCGACTGTCCTTTGGAAAATTCGCGTACTGTACGCGACTTTCCTTCAGGAAACCCACGTATAGAACGCGTGTACGCGACTATTAACATACCATACCTGTGTACACAGCGTTGATGCTTTGAGGGCGCTTGAAAACTTGAATTTGGGCCCAAAATTGAAAATTGTTTGGATCAAATGAAAGAGCATGGAGTGTAGTTTTACCTGACACTTGCAGTTTTGAGAATGGTCCACCGAATCGTCCACATCGAGCAATCAAAGGTAGAGGTAAAACTTGTTTTTTTTGGATAAAAATCAAATGGTGAGTTTTTTATTCATATTTTGAACTATTTATAGAAAAAATATTTTCAAAGTGGGTTTTTTCCCTATAGTTCACATTTTTTAAACTAATGCCATCTTTTTTCTTCCATGTGAAAGGTTTGTGGTCATTTAAAGTTTTTTTTCTCGCCCATATAGGATGGTTTTTGGTCATTCCACATGCATTATGCATTTATACATAATCCATCTTAATCCTAGCATTAACACTTCGACCACAAACTATGGTATTTTTAACCATTAGTTCCTTGTTTATACCATTGTTCTTCCGTGGATAGGACTTTCCTCCCATGAGTATCCTCATTTAGAACATACTTATTGTCTTTTGATACTCATGTTGCAACTGTCATAGGTTCAAGGGAGTCTTCTTAGCTATTTTTCATGCCAAATTGAGCCTCATTTTGGTCTATTTTTACAAGCTATCCCTTTATAAGACTCCCCTCCCTTATGGAGTTTCTTTAGGCCCAGGCCTAACTCCTCAAAACAGACTTGACTACCAAGTAAACTTGTCCATTCAAGCTCGTTAAGAATATTTGAATGGGCATCCAAATTGGTGGTGGGTTATCTCTTTCTCGGACCATGTGGAATAATACGAGAAAGGATCACTCTCTTTTCTACGGAATTGAGAAGAGTATTCTTAGGTACAGGTTTATCATTTTTCTGGACACGAGGGACTAAATTTATGAAAAAGAAACACCCGGTATGAGCTTAGTTTTCTCTTTTTCGTGCTTTGGAACTAAACATGAAAAAGATTCCGAGTGTACTTTATGCCTTTGTCTTGCTCGTTAAACACCAAGAACAAAGCATCGAGTTTATTGTTGTAAGCCCCATTTCTTGTACTCAAATGGATCTTTCTGAGTGATCTTGCTTTCCTTCACACTCGTAAAACTCAAGCTATATGCTGCTCTCGAAGGAGCGTTGGGTAGGTGGTAATTTAACCTTTTTCGGACCTCCTTGACTAAGTACGAAAAAGGTTCACCTTTTCTTCTACGGAAGTTAAGAGAGTTCTTCTGTGGTATGTTTTATACTTTTTCAGCCTCAAAAGACTAAATTGGATGAAAAAGGACCCCCTTGGAGTCTTCTTAGGAGTTTTCAAACTCTCTAAACATGAAAACACCAAGTGAGCATGTACTAGTTCGGGCTCATAAAATCCACGAATTAGTGACACTATCAAGCATTGTTTTCTCTTCTCTTCAAGCTTGACAAAAAATGAAGAGAGACTTGAGTTGACTTTCCTGGACTTGTTAAAATTTAACAAGGAAGATAAGGAAGAAGTTTTCTTTTGGTTCTTAGTCAGTGGCAGCATGTATTCCTTAAACATAGCACTCTTTGTCTTTTCCGATACTCATGTCTCAGTGTTCTTTTTCAGTTCAGCTATTACTTTGAGTTTCTTACTCCTCCTCTTGTCAGTTTCATTTGGGGAATCTGATCATGTCTCCTACATGACAGATAACTTTAGTTGTCCTATCTGTAAAGTTAAAAGCTTCCTTGGGTCATCTTTGTGTCATGCTCACTGTTCAAGGACTTAACCCTGTATTTGATCTATATCCTGATCCCATCATTGCCTTATCTGTTATTATCTATGTCTCCCTTCTTTTACCCAGTTCCTAGTCACTCTTGTGATCCGTTGGAGGATATATTGCCTTCCTCATCACAGTATGGTTCCGCATCATCACTTCCTGATGACAATGACCTAGAGTTTTGATGATCGTACCTTAGGATTCACTTTCATTTTATTGAATTCCTTTGCTTCAGTTGTTGATTATCACCTATTGGTTGACAATCTGATGAATCCTATCCATGTTCGACTTCAATAACATCTATTCACATGGTTTGCATTGTACTTGTTCTTTGGGATTTTTGACAAAGACCTTAGTTTCATATCTATGGACTAAGTTGCGCAAGATTATGTTGTGGTCACTTACACAGCTTTCAGATCTTTGAAGACTCATCATTATTGTATATTGTGGCTTCGATCCACCTTTGTAATATACGTGGTCTTGTACCCGTACTATATGATGTACTCAAATATTGTAAAGAAGCTAGTGTTACAGTATATTGAACATAGCATTCTCGGATATGACTTTGTATATGACATTATTATGTATTTTTTTCAGGTACTACCTCTACTCCATTGGACTTCTGAGCTCTCCAAGATAATGATTATAATGTATTTCGGCCATCATTTCCCTCTGACCTCACACATTAGGGGGCATCTGTTATCAACCCAAATGGCACTTCTCTATCCAAGTGCTGACATTCCTTATGTTGGTACACAAAAGGACATCTTAGGATTGAAGTTTGCCAAAACACTATAGATGAGCATGACATGAGATGCATTTACCCTTGAATCAACTTGCCATATTATTTTTCTAAGTGTTGAATGGAGTACGCGACTATCCTCATTGCAACTCACATAAGTACGTGACTATTCCCATTGACAGCTCACGTACTGTATGCGACTATCTCTATTACAACCCGCGTACATTAGCATACGCAGGTTTCCTTTGAGCAACTCGCGTGTCATACGCGGGTTGCCTATATCAATAGTCGTGTACATCTTGATTCGACATTAAAAAATATAAATCACGATTAATGGAGATTAGTTGGGTCTTAATCATTAACTATCCCAACTGTTTCAACCTCCTCAACCTTCGAAACCACCCTATTTCCCAAAATATAAATAGAGGCCTTGGGGAGGGCATTAATGAATCAAGTTTGGAGAGCAAAGTTATGCTGGTGGTATATCTTCATAAGTCTTGGAGCAGTAGAACTCATAGTCCTTTGGTTGTAGAGGAGTCCTTGTCTCAGAAGCTGGGTTGTACTCTTATCTCATTCACTGATTTTTTAATAAAGAAAATTATTCTTCCAGCTTTGTGTTGAGTCTCTTTCATGTATCATGGTTGATGAATATATTCGATTATGCACTAGATATACTGTTTATCTAACCTCTAATATATACATGTATAAGATTGTACTTGAAGAATTTGCTCTTTGCAGGTGAAGGAGGTGCATCCATGGAAGCTTTGGAGAGAAGCAAAGCGGAAGAAGATCAATCTTGGATCAACCGTCGGTAATCGGGTGAGTCAAGTATTTCTTCCTATTTCCTTTTTGTACTCTATTAAAGCTGATTGTATGCAAGTCTAGTAGTAAGTTGGTAACCCCAGACCCTAGGTTACAAGGGTGTTTAATCTTGAACAACAATGTCGACAACTTCATGAATGAAAGCTCTAGCTGTAAGCGAGCGAGGTCTAATTAGATAGTTCTCAGGGATCTAGCCTTCGTCGAAATCCATGGAGATCTGGATTTCGGCCTCCCCTAGAGGAACTTGGGCAGATATGGTGGCAGTAGATGAAGAGAACATTGGGAAAACATATGAAAGGTATCCTTCCCCCAGGGGAACATGGGAAGAAATAGTTAGGGACAGCAAGATCAACCCAAAGCATGCATCCGTAGTTCAATCGTCATCTCAAGAAACCCAGAAAATAACAGGGCTAGGGCCATCCCAAGCCACGCGAGGAAGGAAATCTCAAAGGAAACAATGAGAGCAAAAGGTAGAAAGAGAACTGGAACTAGGAAGGCAACTCAGCATAGAAGATACTGGAATACTACATAATTTCAAATCTTCTGGAGCCAAAGACTTTAGATCCCAAGCAGGATCTCATACATCCAAGCAATAATGAAACTAGTCTCTTGGAATTGTAGAGTCTTGGGAGGATTAATCGATGTAAAAGCTTTAAAAAACATCATAAATATTGAGAAACAACAACTTCTGCTTGTCCAGAAGACTAATATGCCAGAAGATGAGGTTATGAGTAGGTCATCTCTCTTCTGGAAATTTATTGTTGGGAAGGCCATTAGCTCTAGAGGTGCTTCAGGTGGAATATCAACTTTTTGCAAAATAGATAAATTCAATATAAAATCAACAAGATAAAATACCCATTGGCTATTAGTTGAAGTGCAAAACAGAAGCAATATGGAATTGATTTACATTTGCAATGTATATGGGCCTACCCATTAAAGAGAAAAAATGGATTTCTGGGACTCTTTACTCTCTTTAAAGGCGAATCTGCACGGGAAATACATTATCATAGCTGGAGATTTCAATACAAGAAAATCAAGCTTGGAAAAAAGAGGAGGTTCGATCATTAGAGACTCTTTTGGTGAAAATCTAGAAGATTTGATGGTAGATCTAGACCTTTTCGATCCTATGCCCGAAAATGGGAAATACACCTGGAGCAAAAAGTGAACTGGACCTGGACACATTACTGCAATATTAGATCAATTTTTGGTAAGTACAACTTTCCTCCAAAAAGATTTACTTCCTTCTTCTCACATTATTTCTTCAGCTACCTCTGACCATCATTAGAGGAAATTTCAACTCAAAATGGGCCTCCTAAAATGAACTAATAAAATAATAGTTAAAATAATAAAATAATATTTATTAATTTTGGAGGAAGAAAATAAAAAAACTACTTTTTTGTTTGTATTTTTGACATATCTCCCTGTGTTTTTACTCAAATTTCGATCGGGAGAGCTCGTTGGATGCGGAATTAAATTCCGCATCCAACGAGTACCCACTCGACATACTTTTGACTGACCCCGCTACCCCAAAAACAAGAAATACCTGAAAAATGAAATGATGAACGAGCTCTCCCGATCGAAATTTGAGTAAAAACACAGGGAGATATGTCAAAAATACAAACAAAAAAAGTAGTTTTTTTAATGATACCTATCCCCAAATTTATATTAAAAAAGTGTTTAAGACCTATACGGTATTTCAAATTTAAAGCAATTTCATTGGCTAACACATGATGACATGGAATTTGAATAAAAGTTAAAATGCCCATTTTGAGTTGAAATTTCCTCTAATGAATCCCATCTCCCTTTCCTTCTCCTCTCCTACAAAACTTGGGCCTATTCCCTTCAAATTCAACCCCCTATGGTTGAACAATTCAAAAACTATAGATTTTATTCACTCATCCTGCAGCTCTTCTTTCTTCGGTTCCCCCAGCTTCATCTGGGAATCTAAGCTCAGGGTTTTCCGCTCTTCCCTAAAAAATTGGGCAGCTACCTCCTACTTTGAACCTGCCATTGTAAAAAAAGCCTTCAAACCGGTTTGGATACTCTCCACTCTAAAATGGATGCAGAAGAGATTAGTCCTAAAATCTTAGCACAAGAAAAAGCCCTAAATCGTGAAATTCTAAAAGCATCCAGACATGAAGAAGAGTTTATGAGAATAAAATCTCGCCAACTTTGGTTAAAGGGGGGAGATAAAAACAAAAATTACTTCCATAAATAAACCAAAATTAGACTGAGCTTCAACATCATCAATGAATTGAAAAACAACAGTAACCGAATTATCTTCTGGCAAGACAATATCAAGAAGTTGGCTTTGCATCACTTCAATCAGCTATATTCTGACAGTGTAGAGACGGATCCTCTCTCCCAAGCTGATCTACTATCAGGTATTCACTCCAGCATTTCTGATTAAGAGAACAAGGAAATGGAAAATCCAATCTCTGAAAATGAGATTATAGAAGCAATCTGGACCCTCCATCCTGACAAGTCCCCTAGGACCGGACGGGTTTACGATCAAATTGTATCGAGCTTCTTGGGACATCAACAAAGAAGATCTAAAGAAAATTCTAAACTGGACTAGGAAAAAAGATAAAATCAGAGGAGCCAAAAATTCCACCTTCTTGGCTTTGATCCCGAAAGAAAAAATATTCTATCGATTGAAAGGTTCCGCCCCATTTCCTTATGTAACACCTCTTACAAAATTCTTACCAAAATCCTTGCTACTAGAATGAAAAATATCATGGCAAAGATTATCTCGAAAACTCGGGGAGGTTTCATTGCTGGTAGGCAGATATCAAAGCCTGCATAAACAACCCATTTATCACGCCTCTTTTTAATGGTAGACCTACTGGCTTCTTCCAAGCCTCTCGAGGACTTCGTCAAGGCTACCCTCTATCCGCTCTTTTATATCTCATTGTAGTTGTGTCTTTAAGCAATAAGCTATAGGCCCTGCAAAACAATGGAGAGCTTAAAGGTTTAAAAATTGCCAGAGGAGTAAAAAATGCTAATCATGCTCAATATGCAGACGACACTATCCTTTTAGGAGGGACCTCAGTCATAATTTCTGAAAGATTCATAGAAATCATCTCCACCTTTCTCAAAGCTTCAAATGGGAAAGTTAATGCTGTTAAAACCAAAATTTATGGTTGGAATTGTCCCACTAGAACCATGGCGAGCATAGCCAGGACTTTGGGATATGAAGGTAGCACAAACTGGAACTCCTTTAGATATCTCAGAATCCTGATTCACAAGGGAAAAACGAAAAAAGATGATTGGAAAGGACTGGTGGAAAAAATTAAAAGTAATATTCACTCTTTGGAAGATATCTGGCTCAACCCGGCAGGGAAATTGATTCTCATCAATGTTGCTTTCGCAGCATTCCCAATGTTCATCTGCTCCATTTCACTAGCCCCCAATTCGATCATCCAGGATATTGGAAAAGAGCTTAGATTCTTCCTCTGGAAAGGAGGAAAACACACAGGCACTAAGAAACTTCACCTAATCAAATGGGAAATGGTGTGTAGGGAAAAAGGCTGTGGAGGAGCAAGAGTCAAAGATTTGGCTACAATGAACCTTGTGTTGGGAGCAAAATTCATCTGGCAATTGATCTCAGGGAGCAAAGCCTGGTGGAAGGATGCATTAAGGAAGAAATATCTAAAAGGAAACAGAGACAGATGCTTGACTGTCATTCCAATTGTCAAAAATGCTTCTCTGATTTGGAAGCTGTGCCAAAACACAACATTCATCATCCAAAATGATCTACGCTGGTCAACTGGAAATGATAGAAAAATTCGGATCTGGGAGGATAGAGTGGGTATTGCATGTAAACTTGACAGATTTGTGGACCTCAAGAGCTGTATGGATAGTAAAAAAAAACGATCAATGACATTTCGTGTTGGCATAGCAGTGGAATATGGGTTGGGTGGACAAACCTGGAAACTCCAGAGTGTCTGAGGCTGGACTACACGATTCTGCAAACGCTCCTCCAAGGTTCGCCTCTGATCCATATCAATTTAGCAGATTCTAGAAGCTGGGGAAAATCTAGAATTTACACAGTGAAGGCTGGATACAATTGAATTCAAAACAATAGTAGGAAAGAAGTCTTATGGGAAAATGTATGGAGCATTGACGACCTCCCTAAAATAATTTTTTTGTTGCCTCTTAGCTCACTACAAAATCCTCACAAACGAGAATTTAAAAAAGAGGGGAATTGAAGGACCGTCTCGCTAAATTCTTTGCAAAAATGCAGAAGAAATGCAGAAACACCTCTTTCTGGACTTCCCCTTCGCTAATGAGGTATGGTGCTCAACTCTTAAAGAGCTTCATTTTAATATCACTCTTCCTACAAATTGGAAAGAATTCTTTGCCTGTTGGAAAGAGTATTACCAAGGTACTTTATACAAAAAACCGGATGTCTCGAGAGCATGGGTTGCACTCCCTAAATTTGTCTGCTAGAAGATATGGATAGCCAGAAACAAAGTTTTATTTGAAAACTTGAATCTCTCTCCTGTCAGAGTCTCCTCCTCTGCCAAAGCTTTATGGATAGAAGCTCTTTTGTCTAATGGACAGCGGCACTTACATCTTGAGCCGCTAAACTCCACTGAAAAAAGTTGGATTAGAGATCTTCTTTTCCATCTCAAGCCTACCCCAGAAGATGCTAAAAAACCCACCTCTTTAAAATGGTAGATCCGAAAGAACCTGGGAATTTTCAGCAGTTGGTGGACAAAGTTGGATTGTCATACTCTGTTCTTTGATGGGCCTATAAAGGAAATCCTAGATTGTTAGGTGCGAGTGGGGTAATTTTTTATCTTGGGGGGGGGGGGGAACAGAAATATTTTGCTTGGGTCCT
The DNA here is from genome assembly GCA_001517045.1 of Pseudotsuga menziesii. NCBI lineage: Eukaryota > Viridiplantae > Streptophyta > Pinopsida > Pinales > Pinaceae > Pseudotsuga > Pseudotsuga menziesii. Next base: position 690,897 of record LPNX010058117.1, on the reverse strand, counting down.
AGGGAGAAACAACAACAACTATGGATAATGGCTATCTTTATTGAAGGGTCTGGAAGTTGCTATCACTCTTGGAATCAAATATCTAGTAGTGTTTGGTGACTCGCTACTAGTCATTAGAGAGGTAAGGAAGCTAGTCAGAAATTATAAAATCGCCTCCAATAAGATGCATCATATTTTCAATAGTCTTATTAGTGACTTTAATGCTATCAACTTTCTTCATATCCTTCGATCAAACAACCAATTTGCAGATCAAATGGCAAACAAAGGAGCGCATCTTGACTCTGGTTACATGATTTGCAATGGGAACATTCCCAAACACTGTTGGGTCCCTTGATATAGGAGAATTTTGTTTTTCATACATTGAAGAATCCAAATCCACTGTCATTAAAATATTTTATAATAGCTGCAAGCTTTTTTTTGATATGTTCACTTCTTGTATTCTCATTCTCGACAAATTTGTAAGAATTTATAACCATATTAGATGTGGACTATTTCGAGATAAGATTCATTTTGTAAGGGAGGTGCAGGATATTATGGTTTTTGAGGTCCTATGGATTCAATCCAAAAACCTGCATTTGTAAATTTCTTCCTCTTTTTTAATACAAACACCACTTACCCGTTCTTGTTAAAAAAAAAAAATTTCACCACAAATCACTTACTAAACTAAGTGAAATTACTCTCTAGATTTTTAAGTAAGAGGAATAAAAATACTGAGTAAAATCTATATTAAAAGTACTTCAGTTGAATCCACAATAAATTATAAAAAATTGTATAGCAAGATCCATAATGAGCTAGCACATGCACAAAATAAAATATTTACCATCAAGCTAATTATCTTCCACGCTCTACATGGTAACATGTTCTTCTCAAAACATTCTTTGTTCTTGGATTGTGTCTTAGTGTGAACCACCAATCCCTATCCAACACATTTGTGTAAAAAAACACTTGTGCAATGTTTTAGGAATACATAAGGTTCCTACTTTCCATCCCACTTCTTTTTGGAGTTGATATATATTATCCCACTATCATGGTATTCCTTTACCTTATTAGAATTTGCACAATGGATCTATGAATCAAAATGTAACATCACCAAGAATTGCAAAAGAGATAACAAAGAATAAATAAGAAAAAATGAAGCAGAAACGTAAGATAGAACTCAATTTTCATAAACTCCATTTGATTATTATTCACCAAGAAGGTTACATTTATAATACATTTCCAGTAGAGAAATTCATGAGCCTAAGGAGGCACTTGGAATCCACTCATTAGGCAGGCTTAATTTGCATAGAAACCATCACTAGACATTGATTGGCAGTTGTAACTCCTTAATCAAATCAATTAACTGAGAATAACTGATAGTCGTTTGACCATAAATACACACTAGGAAGTTAACCGATGATAACTAATGATGTAGGGGTACATAAGGAGGTTTAGTTGATAGTTAGTGGTCATTGAATCTCACTATCAACCCAATGTGATGAGATTAAGAAGAGGTGGCCCAATTGACTGGTTGTAGTGCCAGTTAACTAAATGTAACTGATGGTGGATGGATAAAATCATGGAAGAGGGTGCATGAGGTCCTAAAATCATGGATGAGGGCACAATAATGGATAATGAGACAAAAAATGACAAGACTATGCACTAGGAATTCAACTAATACACTCTAAACACTAGGGAGATCAAATATGCTGCATCATTGCATGTTGCATGACTGCATGCCTATGTCTTGATGGGAAATATGTTCCAAAACTCCCCATTAATCCTAATTTATGTGAGTGAAATAACAAAATTAGGGCCCATACAAATAGGCATATGGTCACCCTTTACACTATTTATCCATATAAACTAAGGAAAAAAGGAAAAACCACATGGGGAAAATCCTTCCTAAAAACTGATCATGAAAAGGAAAACAAAAAATGTTATCCAAACGAAATGCTTATGTATGGAAGAATCTTCCTCTTTGGTAGAAGAGGAATGTGCTAAACTTGATCAGGGACATAGACAGTTGCATGATGGAAACTGGAACCATGTAGAGAAACTGAGGGACTCTGACAGAAGAGTGAATGGAGGTACTAACCATAATTGAACTTCCTGAGATCAAATCCAAATGAGACTTGATAATCTTGAAACTTGAACTTGGAACCAAAGGTGGTGAAATCATGTCCAAGGGAATGGTGGTGTCCTCCATCTTCTGTGCAACTATGAGAACATATGCCAATTAAAATCATGAAGTGGATAGGAAGGATGACAATGAGAGTGAATGCAACAACTAGATATTGAAATTCAACCTTCAGAACATCCAATAACACACCAAAATGAGAATCAAAGAGAGGCTCGGAGACTGTATGAACTACAATAGTTGGTTGTTCATCTTCATAATTCTAAATAGAAGATAGATGGGAGAACAAAAAGGTTTGGAACAAGAGTCCCATGTGTGCTAAAACAATGGAAAATGCACAAGATTCTCCATCTTCGAACATCGAAGAACTGCACCAATGATCATAGAGGGATAGGAAAAAAATAGATTGAAGAAGAAATATATCTTGAAGTTGCATACACGACTTCCAAACATCTAGGTGATAATAAGATTGTGCACTGCACATGATCAAGAACAATTGAATTATCATCCTCAAGATAAAAAACTGAAGAGTCTAAGAACTAAGAGAGATGGAAGGATACTTCCTCATCAACAACAATATGCCAAATATCTTCTTCATGTAGATCATATTCATGAGAATCCATATAGGAAGAAAGAGTCACTACAAGGATATTTGCAACAATTCGAAATTGTGTTGAGATTTCTGCCATTTTTCTTCTTCAAATTTAGGAACAACTTCGAATAAAATAAGTTGTTGTACCAAGAATACCTACAAACAACACTTTGGATATCTGTATGGAAGTTAATTAATTCTAATGAGCTATTTACTTTGACAATGAGAACATTCAAGAGTGCCTCACACCTGGGTAGAGGCTAATGCATAAATCCAATGGCTTCAAGGCAGTTGCCCCAATATTTTTGTGCAAAATCCATTGCTTTTGGTGCACCATTGGAAGAATCTACGATCAACTAGCCTGTGCTTTGATACCATATTAGAATTTGCACAGTGGATCGAAGAATCAAAATGTAACCTCACTAATAATTGCAATAGAAATAACATAGAATATAGAAGAAATAATGAAGCAGAAACATAAGAGAGAGGACTCAATTGGTATAAACTCCATCTAATTATTTTTCACCATTAAGGTTACATTTATAATACATTTCCAATAGATAAATTCATGAGCCGAAGGAGACACTTGGAATCCACTAATTGGGAAAGCTTAATTTGCATAGAAACCATCACTAGACATTGACTGCCAGTTGTAACTCCTGAATCATATCAGTTAAGTGAGTGTAACTGATAGTAGGTGGAATAGGAAGGCACATTAGGCAGTTAACTGATGATAAATAATGATGTAGGGTTGCATAAGGAGGTTTAGTTTACAATTAGTGGTCATCGGAGCTCACTATCATCCCAAAGTCATGAAATTAAGGAGAGATGGCCTGGTTGACTGACTATAGTGCTAGTTAACTAAATGTAACTGATGGTGGATGGATAAAATCATGGAAGAGGGTGCAGAAGGTCCTAAAATCATGGATGGGGGTGTAATAGCGGATAATGAGACAAAAGTGACAAGACTATGCATTGGGAAGTCAACTAATATGGTCTAAACACTAGGGATATCAAATATGTTGCATGACTGCATGTCTAATGTCTTGAAGGGAAATACGTTCCAACATACCTTACCATAGACAAAGTTATATCACCACTTGCACACAAAAACAACACATTGGAAAGATAAGAGATAAAATTGCATGATTTCTTATATCTTCACGACATAACCCATTTTTGCCTCTATTAGGTTCTAATTATGATGGCATGCACTCCACATTCAAGTGTGACATATCCACCACTAGCATCCTTAATGTGGAATTTTTGTCCATATGCCCAAATAGATGGGAGCAAATTCACATGTAACAAAGGACGATGTCATATGTCTAGTAACCTAAGCAATACAAACTTAAAATGTGTTATAATTCAAATGCACATTATAATTTGAAAAATGACATACAAAGATTATTACAGAGTTATTGCACGAGATCCTATTGTTCAGTGCATATTGTTTATCGCATGGGTAATGATGAACATGCCATATTTCTCTCAAATATAGATAGCCACCCAACTATTGGTACATATCATTAACATATTTACATTTTAAGTGAATGGGTTAAGACATGATTTAACCATTCAAGCATTTGAATATTTTATTGCCATCACCTCATTTCCATCCTTTCTCTTCATATAACACAACATCAAATCACAAATAATATGAGATTACACACACACACACACACACATAATTGGAATGAGTAATTTGTATTGATATAAAAAAAGGATTGCAACCTAATCGTCCAGTCGAGAGTAAATACAAGGGTTTTCAAAATAGAGGCTTTGTTGGCTACATAAAAATCAAAATTTCAGAGTCCCTTCGCTTTGTCCTTCTTCTGTTTATAGCATTCCTATTTATAATACTATTGGTGTATATTCTAATGAAACTAGTACCACAAAATTTAACTTTACAAAACATTAATCAAATAAAAATATGGTAGTTGGAGGAACCTAGATGTCTGGTAGTGTGCATAATTGTTGTTGAAATTCTAATGGTGTTCTCAAGTTGCATTATCAACTCCACTATTTCATCCTCCTTATCAAGGCCTTGTTACATCCAAGGTGAGCATGTAGATGAATTTTACTTTTGTCGAGTTCTCCATAAACGAGGAGCTAATTTCTTTTTTAGTTGGTGGACTTTGATTTGTAGCTCCCTGATTGTGTCATTTTATTCCTTCCCATGGCCTCTTACGAAAATGACCTTCATTTCCAAAATGGCATTTTTGGATTTGGATTTAAGCGTGTCTAGTTGAGAGTTCAAGGTCTCATGTTGTTTCTTGAGAGCCTGCATTTCCTCTTTAAATCGTCTCTATTTTCCTTGCTTCCATATGTCTGCATTCCCAACAAAAAATCCCATCATCTCTTCCACTTATAAGAGTAGATGTTTGCCTCTCTGCAAGGAATCTGATTGAGAATTAGAGCCGTCCATGCTCCAATTTTTTCCTACACCACTAAGTACTAGGTCCCTTCCTTCTAGACAAGACACCCTGGAGCTCTAGATAATAAGATACCTCCTTTTCCTGTCTTCCTTCCATCTCTACATATCCTCTTTGGCATCGATGAAATGAAGCTCGACCCTTTTAAGGTGGTAAATCCACTTTATTTCCCACATGTCGAGGAGACTAATTAAGTTGCTATGTACTTATTCCATCACAATATTAATCTTAACCATTTACACGAATCCTTGAGAGCATTCAAGCGTCATTCGATTCAATCTATAGCATAATGACGTTTGAGCGATATGGCACCGGTCATATGAAAAGATTTGATTTGGAGGTAAAAAATCAGGGGATGTGGGCCAGCTGAATAGCCCCCCTAGTTTTCACATTCCAAGATTTAAAGAGCATGACATATTGGCTTGTTTGTCGACCTTTGAGTTCAATTCCCTTTTGATAAGATAGTGGTTGAATTCCTCAAAATTCTTGGTTTTTTTTCCTTACTCTTGATATTTTTCTTCTTATTGTTACATCCTTTGGGGTAGTTTTCCATATTAGACACATGATAATCACCTTTGAATCTCCTATGACAATTCTATTTTTGCAACCTCTGTTTGTTCCTATCTCGATTCCTTTACACAATGCTAGAACCTATACATAATTGCTGATGTTATCCCTAATCCCCATGCAAACTTTGTTTGATGAGTTTCTACAAGTCGAATAGCAACCCCCTCCCCCCTACTCCTGCCATGCGGATATCAAATACATATTATCAAGTTTAGTGTAAATAATAATTATGTAGAATATTAAAAAATGAACAAGTTGCTTACTCTTTTCCATGTTCCTTACTAGTTTGGAGTAGCTTTCCTTTCCATTTGTCCTCGTCCTGATGTAATCCTAAACCACTCCACTTGGTATTCATGAATTTTTTTTATGCACTCACTAACATAATATAACGACTCATACAGTATGTACCCCTGTACCATAAACCGATTGTATTTTTCCATTTCTAAAAATAAACCTTCAACATTTTCATATATCTCTCCAAGAACAACATCCAATGACATGAGACCACCTTGACTGATTCAACCTCATTAACTAGGTGAACTATAATATGGAGCTACAACTAAATGAAACTTGTGGGTAGTTCCTTCTCAAACATAGAAACAATCTTAGATATCTCTCAACTATTCAGATATTTAAACACTCAAGAGATTAGTTAAGATCAACTTGGTCTAATGTGTCTTTAAGTAAAGTGTGTTTCTTTAGTGTGCATTAGTATGCATTTGTACTTATCTAATCTAACAATCACGATATATTTTAAATATAAATGGATCTCACATTTCATCTTCTCCTTGATAAAAAAGCCTATATTGACCCATGGCTTAGCACCTTATTGGTCCATGATATCTATTTAAATAGCACGGAGGTTCTTTTTTGTATGATTGCACTACAATCAAAAGGTCTTGTAGCGGAGGTTATAGAAAAGGTTTTTAGTGTTACAAGATTGGTCAAAATTTTCAAAGAAACCTTTGTTACAACCTCTGCCAATGGTGTCGGATGTTTTAGCAGAGGTTTTGACATAAATTTAGTATAACTAAAAAATCTTATTGGTCATAGGCTTTAGCAGAGGTTTTTCATTGGTGCACTTTAATGAGACAAGCACATTGGTGTGCTTAAACCAAAGATACATCGACATGCTTATAGCAAAGATGTAGTGGTGCGCTTATACCAATGATGAAACAATGTACTTATACCAAAGATGCACCAGTGTGCTTATACCAAAGGTGCATTGATGCAATTATACCAAAGATGCATTGGTGTGCCTTCACCAAAGATGAGAACTGGTATTTTTTTGGCCAAAACCACACTAGTGCACATTGGTCATGGAGAACCACTACACCTATAGTAAAGAAGCATAGATGCACTTATAACAAAGATGAGCAGTGGTGAACCTTAACCAACGTCAATGAGCATTGTTTGTGTACAATAGCCTTGTGAAAATGCAAATTAAGGGAGGTGACTTAATAAATACATGATTATTAAAATGTTGTGATATAATAACTTTGATTTTGAATATTCCAAGTATGAGTTTTTACCCTTGTTTATTAATGAATCTCTTTTTTACAATTCATAATTGAAATACTTGCCTAATCTTAAACAAAAACTATAATTTTGATTGTTTGAAATATAATTTGATAGTTAAAAGAATATGAAATAAGACATTATCAATAAACATAAAAATAATATAACAAAAATGTATGATAATTAATATTGAAATGTTAAACATTATGATTTATAGTCATGAAGCACTAGTGCGCCTACAGTAAAGAAACATCAATGCATTTATACCAAAGATGAGAACATATTTATGTTAAACAACAATGAGCATCGCTGCACCCATACGAAAGAGGAGCACTGATGACAAAAAACAATATGGCGTGTACATAAACCTTGTGAACATGCAAATAAATGGAGGTGATTTAATAAATACAATACTATTGAAATTTAGTGATATACTAACTTTGATTTTGAATATTCCAAGTATTAGTTCTTAGGGCCTTGTTTATTAATGAATCTCTTATGTACAATTTAAAAATGAAATACTTTCAGAATATTAAGCAAAAAGTATAATTTTGATTGTTTGAAATAAAAAATTACGGTTAAAAGCATACAAAATAATATTAATATCAATAAAAATAACGTTATAAACACGTAAAATAATCAATATTGACATGTTAAACATTACAATTTACAGTAATGGTGATTAAGCCACCCATAGAAAACCATGGTGAGTGCCAAACCATTCCATTTACCACTTAATGAGTGGATCTCTTATAATTACAAAAACACTAAATTGTTACATGAAATTTGTTTGATGAGAACTCTCCAAAACCACTCATCCACTAGAAGTAATATGCCTTACATGGATAATCAATGCTCACATACCAAAGAAGAGCACCAATCTTCCCACACCTTAAAATAGGACCATTGATGCACTTATACAAAAAGTGAGCACCGGTGCGCCTTAACCAAAGAGTAGCACTCGTGTGCCTTCACCAAAGAGAAGCTCTAGTGTGCATTAACGGAATAGAAACACTAATGCACCTTCACCAAAGAGAAGCAATAGCTATCTCACACAAAATAGAAGCACCGCGAACATAAAATAAAATGTCGTGAACACAAATTTGTTTTCTGTGGGTACAAAAACCTTGTTAACCTACAAATAAAAGGAGGTGAAAACCCCTATGGGTATACATCCATGCTGCACAAAAAAGTATCATTTTCTTATCTAAACTTGCCCCTCATTTGCTATCAATATATTTAAAAAAATGCTAAATTTAATCCACCATTAACCTGTGAAATAGAGGAAAAACCTAAAGCCAACAAAAACAAACAACAAAACCAAATAATAAATTAGGAACAATAGCGAGAAATGCAAAATAATAGAAATAAAATAGATATTGGGAATAAATAAAACAATGAAGAGTGAAAAAACGGTTTATCTATTGCAATACTCTAACTCTTCCTCTTCTATCTTGTAGAACCATGTGAAATAAAGAAATGAAATAAACACTCTTTTTTCCCATTTTCTTAAGACATTTTTCCTGCTTCTTTCAAAAGTTAAAAAAAAATTGCTTCTTTCAATAAGTGGGAAAACCCATATATTTTAATATAAATCCCTAAAAGAAATCCACCATTAACCTACAAAATAGAGGAAAAACCCTCAAACCAACCAAAACAAACATCGAAATCAAATAAGAAATTAGTAACAATAGTGAGAAATGCAAAATAATATAAATAAAATAGATTATAGGAAGAAATGAAACAATGAACAAGGAAAAATAATGGTTTCTTAGTTATAATACTCTTTCTCTTCTTCTTCCTCTTCCTCTTCTTTCTGGCAGAACCATGTGGAATGAAGATATGAAACAAACCCTCTTTTTTTCCTCTTTTTAAGACAATTTCCCGCTTCTTTAAAATGTTAAAAAAATCATGTTTTTTCAATAAATTAAAAAAACAACTTACTATTTGGTGTTTTTGTCATATGTACTAGTGCACCTATACTGTAAAAGGAGCACTGGTGCGCTTAGATTGTAAAAGGAACACCCTTGCGCCTTGACCAAATAGGAGCATCGACACCTGTGTTCCTGAACCTAAGAGGAGCACTTGTGTGCCATTTCAAAAGTGGACTATCAATGTTTTTTTACAAAATAATATTGGTGCACATGGGTCATGGAGCACTAGTGCGCCCACACCTTAAAAAGAGCATTGGTGCACCTTCACCAAAGAGGAGCACTGACACCTATGTGACTTTACCAATGAGGAGCACCGACACCAATGCACCTTATCCAATGAGGAGCATCGTTGTGCCATTACAAAAGTCGAGCACTATATTTTTTTAGCTAAAATCACACTTGTGCACATGGGTCATAGAGCATAAATGCTCCTAATCCAATGAGGAGCACCAGTGCGCCATTACCCAAAAATGAGCACTGGTGTGTCTAATCCAAAGATGCACCAATGTGCTATAATGGTTTAGGCGCATCGATAAAAAACATCTGCTAAAAACTCCGCCCACCCTCACCTCCACTAGAAACCTCCATTATAAGTGGATGAGGGGCATGCTTTTTTGGTAGGTTCCACTACAAGGCATTTTTCTTATAGTGTTGACTCTAAGAAACTCATTTATAGATATTTTCCTTTTGCATTAATATATTACCTCAAGTGGTTGCATTGGTTGGGGTTGTGTATTGTTTCCCTCTCTAACGGTTTTAACCATGTAATACATTGGTGTGATTTTTAATCTATTTGCATGAGTGATTTCTTAAGGTGTTCAACCTATGTTGAAATACCATGTTTTACCAAACATTGACACCAATGTGTAATTCTAGCCATGTGAAAATGCTCTTATGTAACCCAATGTACAAATGCATATAATTTTGATATGTCGTGTCCTCCATTTGGACGGAAGTCAAGGTTCACACAACTATGCACAAGAAAATGAAATTGGCACTTTAGAGTAAACACTTAGAAATTAAATTGCATAATATTGTGAGTTCATATCATATAACTAACACTATAAATAAATAAGCATGTAGTCCATATACACAACCTTAAAGGTTCAAAAGGTCATATGATTCAACCCCAACAAATGTCCTTCTAAAGTGAATTAGTGTCATAGAGTCAACCCACATAAGGAAGACATCTTCACAACGAATATAACATCCTTCTCTAAAGATAAATCACATTTCTTAAAAATCCACGGGACATCAACTTCTTTAGAAGACCAAGAAGGATCAAGAACCTCTTCTCTTTTGGCATTTTTTGGCCAATGTTGTTTATAGTATTCAAAGTAAAAATATCTCTCCTAGCACCCATTGTGTCACTTTTTCGATAATACGTGCCTCCAATTAGAGCTCACTAGTTTAACCTCGGATGTCTAAATCAGTCTACAATCACTTAACTGATGAGGTAGGTGGACAAAAGGAGCCGCACTCCCTACATGCATGCAAAATTGGCGCTATGCTACTTGATAGTGACTTAACTGAAATTAAATGGAGGATAACTCAGCATAACTGCTTACCTACCATAGTCTACTGAAGGAGACTGCTGTGGCACTCAGAGTGGGCTCCTATAATGTAGGGATTGGTCCCAGAGGCACATAAACTCATGCAAGAAGATACAATAAGTGCCAGATAATCCCTAGGTGTGTCCCCCATACTCTAGTACAGTGATAATAACTTCCTAAGTTAGGAAAAATAACCAAATAGACTATATTGGACAAAGGAGGATTAATTAATCCTAACACCCCCCTTAATCCTACCTCACTTAACTGATGAGGTAGGTGGACAAAAGGCGTCGCACTCCCTACATGCATGCAAAATTGGCGCTATGCTACTTGATAGTGACTTAACTGAAATTAAATGGAGGATAACTCAGCATAACTGCTTACCTACCATAGTCTACTGAAGGAGACTGCTGTGGCACTCAGAGTGGGCTCCTATAATGTAGGGATTGGTCCCAGAGGCACATAAACTCATGCAAGAAGATACAATAAGTGCCAGATAATCCCTAGGTGTGTCCCCCATACTCTAGTACAGTGATAATAACTTCCTAAGTTAGGAAAAATAACCAAATAGACTATATTGGACAAAGGAGGATTAATTAATCCTAACACCCCCCTTAATCCTACCTCACTTAACTGATGAGGTAGGTGGACAAAAGGCGTCGCACTCCCTACATGCATGCAAAATTGGCGCTATGCTACTTGATAGTGACTTAACTGAAATTAAATGGAGGATAACTCAGCATAACTGCTTACCTACCATAGTCTACTGAAGGAGACTGCTGTGGCACTCAGAGTGGGCTCCTATAATGTAGGGATTGGTCCCAGAGGCACATAAACTCATGCAAGAAGATACAATAAGTGCCAGATAATCCCTAGGTGTGTCCCCCATACTCTAGTACAGTGATAATAACTTCCTAAGTTAGGAAAAATAACCAAATAGACTATATTGGACAAAGGAGGATTAATTAATCCTAACACCCCCCTTAATCCTACCTCACTTAACTGATGAGGTAGGTGGACAAAAGGCGTCGCACTCCCTACATGCATGCAAAATTGGCGCTATGCTACTTGATAGTGACTTAACTGAAATTAAATGGAGGATAACTCAGCATAACTGCTTACCTACCATAGTCTACTGAAGGAGACTGCTGTGGCACTCAGAGTGGGCTCCTATAATGTAGGGATTGGTCTCAGAGGCACATAAACTCATGCAAGAAGATGCAATAAGTGCCAGAAAATCCCTAGGTGTGTCCCCCATACTCTAGTACAGTGACAATAACTTCCTAAGTTAGGAAAAATAACCAAATAGACTATATTGGACAAAGGAGGATTAATTAATCCTAACACCCCCCTTAATCCTAACTTTGGACAACTTGGGCCGTGGAAACTAGGAGAAAAGTCACCCATACAATATAAATGAATAAAATAATTCTTAGTAAAATAAGGAAAATGGGGAAAAACTCATTGGACCCCCCCCCTCAAAATAAGCAGATAATCAAGAAAAAAGCTTCCATACTTGAGAGAATTGTTTTTCTCTTTTAGCAAAAACTTGTGAAAAAATTGTTGCAATCTGTAACTCTGTGGAGCAGTAATGCAGAATATTGATTCTTCTGTGCATCAACATTTTGGTACTGTGCATGTGAACCTATCCAAACTAAATGATTATGTCTGGAGAAATTTTCCTCTTTGGAAGAAAAGTAATTTGCTCAACTGAATCAGGAACATAGACAACTCCATGATGAAAACTGGACCCATGTAGAGCAACTGAGATCAACTAATGAGAGAGAAAAAGTGATTGAGAATTCAAATCATGTGAGGTAAACCCAAGAAACTTATATTTTGCATCCTTGAACATTGGACCATGTAAGGTGAAATTAGCTCTAGGTGTTAGGAGCAAGTGTCCAGGCAAATGCAGGATGCCATCCATCGTTACTAGTACTGTGAGGAGATGAGCATGTGATCAAGTAGGAAGGAAGTCTTAGGATCATGGACAGCGAATTCTTGAGCTCCATAACCTGATATATACTCTAAAAATATGATGATTCACATAATATAATATCACCAAACTCATGAGAGAAAATTGACATTGAATCCCCAATAGCAAATTTGAGAGAGACTTGAGGTGGTTGATTTTACACCAAAATTGATGAGAAAAACTACAAGCATGACTTGAGGCTCTTGGAACTTAAAATTCGAACCAAATAAGGCCATATCAGATCCAATAGTGTGAAACAAAGGTTCCAAGTTCTCCACTGATATGGCAGATGCACAATTTTCTCCATCTTCAACAAAACTCTGAGTATTGGTGAAAGCAATCATGTAGGAATTTGCTGGAAGCTCTATATCAATGAGGGTGAATGGATCACTCTTAAAATTTGATATTTCTTCCTAAACATCCAAAGTATCACTTTGTTGCACACCAACAACATGATGGAGAGAGAGGAATCAAATCTATCTTCAGCTCCTTGAGCTTTCACTGGAAAACTTTGCACAAAATTTAGAATAGAAGAATCATTGGAGAATGACTCAGTAGAATGGAAAGAGAGCCTTTCTTCAACAACAGAAATTCAAATGTATTATTCTAGATCAACTATATGAGAATATGAGATATCATAGATATTGTAAACTTCTGGAGCAATAGGAGAAGGAATCACTACAAGGAGACTTTCAATAATTCGAATTGATTGAGCTGAAGATTCTGCTTATTTTTCATATTGAACAACTTCATTTGAGAGAATAGAGGCCGAAACTTTTGAAGGGAGAACACATGAGGATGTGTTGGATTCACTCAAGCTATCATCTACTTCTTTCTGCACACCAAAGTCTCTATCTAGATTTCTTCGTAGCTTAAATGGATACTCAACATATTCCATGAGATTAACGCATATCATGAGATATTACCATGCCCATACTTCCATATGCTCTATCACAGTCATTTATCCAATCTTTTTCCTCTTCATAATATTCTTTACTAGCTCCAAAAGACACATCAAGGAGATCATGGCTCTCAAGATATGGAACCATCTTCAATTTCTACTAGGCATAATTGAATGGTGATAGAGGAGGAACTGATCTTAAATCCATTTTGAAGTTGTACCTGCAAAAAAATATGCAAAAACAATCAATTTGCAAACAATTGTCAATTCAAACCTTTCCACCTCGACATATGCACTTTTTCAGAGTCCGTCACACCTTGATAGACTTCTCTGGACAGAATCCAGAGGAAGCAATGCTATGATCCCAAGAATTATGTGGAAACTCAATTGATTTTGGTGCAATCATGGAGGTTTTAGAGGTTTGTTGCTGGCCTAAACATAGGATCTGATACCATGTTAAATTTGAGAACCATAGATTTACATGCCAATATGAGAGCTATTGGAAAGGAACTATGCAGTTGAATAATTAAGATCAATATACGATGAGAATATAATTCATGACAAAAATTTCAGATAAATCGGACAAGAATTGCTCAGATTACCATAACATTAATCTTCATTAATCAATTAGTAATACAATGGTAGTACAATAAATAAAATTCAAATATTGTGGATAGGATTCGAATCTACCAACTCTAACTGACTGTTTAGCTAGCTCAGTGTGGAAAAATCACAACTAGAGTTCACTATTTTAACTCTGGATGTCTAAATCAGTCTACAATCAATTAATTGATGAGGCAGGTGGAAAAAAGGTGCCACACTCCTTGCATGCATGCAAAACTAGAGCTAGGCTAACTAATAGTGTTCTAACTCAAAGTAACTGGAATATAACTCAACATAACTTCTTACCTACCACAATCTACTAAAGGAGACTGCTGGTGGCACTCATATTCGGCTCCTATAATGTAGGGATTGGACCTAAAGGCACTTAAACTCATGCATAAATATGTCGTAAGTGGCAGATAACCCCTAGTGTGTTACCCATACTCTAGTATGGTGATAATAACTTCCTAAGTTAGGAAAAATGACCAAATAGACTATATTGGACAAAGGAGGATTAATTAATCCTAACAATTATAAAGGGAGGCCTTATGACATACATTACGTGGGATAATGATGTCTTTTAGTAATTGATGAGAAGATGACAGAAGTGTGTGAAATTTAGGTTATAATAGTTGTCACTTTATGTATGAGATTAGGAGTAGGTTATATAACCAAAATAAATAATTGTTTCTTTCACTCATGTTGATAGTTCTTAGCAAGAGAGTCAAAGAGAAATTTGGAGGGTAAAGGACAGCCTATTGGAGAGTGATGGTGACCACCAACATAGCAGAATGTTGAGAGTTGAAGCATGAAAAATA
This sequence comes from Pseudotsuga menziesii, assembly GCA_001517045.1. NCBI lineage: Eukaryota > Viridiplantae > Streptophyta > Pinopsida > Pinales > Pinaceae > Pseudotsuga > Pseudotsuga menziesii. Next base: position 675,882 of record LPNX010058117.1, on the reverse strand, counting down.
ATATTTATACAAATCAAGCAAGCATTCCTATTCTTGTTATATTTTGTCAAAGTAAATTACAATAGAAGACCAAAGCGTCCTCTCTACAAACCAATGAGGTAAGGATGAAGTTTGTTTCAATCTAAGACTTCATAGGATATGCTTGGTTTTATTTGTATGATGAAAATGACATATGGGGGGCGATTTTCTTATAATTAAAACAACCCTTGGGGTGGGGGATCATAATAGAAGGCGATATGCATGAATTCCAACCCTTGTGTAGTGATCCTTAACACGAAAATAGAATCATAACAATAATATAGAATCCTTTAACTTCATAAATAACATGATACATTCACACCATAGAGAACAAACAAATGTAGAGAAATAACCCTATGTGTTGGGTAACACCATTGATTACTCATTATGGAAGGAATCTGCCCACAAGCAATGCTTGTTGCAATACAATTCATCCAACATATCTCACACAATGGTAATCATGTATATTTGTACTTTCTCATGGGTATTCCTAGATGGTCTATGCCAAATTAGACCCCTATTATCGTAATATTTCCTCTAATAACCTAGTGGGTCTATTTATTACCCCTCAACTACCAAGTGGGCCTAATTCCATATTACATATATTATCGCCTTGGGTACCCCATATTATCATCCCTTGGAACATAACCAACGGGGTAAGGATGAATTTGGTTTCAATTCGAGACTTGAGAGGAAATGCTTTGTTATCTTTGGATGATGAAAATGATTCCTAGGGGGGATATCTTTTGATAATGAATACAACCTAGTGGGGCAGGGGACTAGAATAAAAGAATGTGCACTTGAAGGAAGACAAATGCATATCCATATCTAGAAGTCTTCAATCACAATTGTGATCATTGAAACCCCTTGAATGTGTGACTCACCATTATGTGATGAATGAGTTGGTGTTGAGCATAGGAGAGACTATTGAGGTTAAGAGCAGTGATGAATCTTTCTACTTAGCCCAAGGTCAATAAATACAAGTGGAATGTAAAACAAGGTACAAACATTGACACCCTAACTCAGAATAAGTTGTTTGAGGTCACTGAGAGTTGGGGTAGATGAAGGGATGATGATCTCTTTGAAAACAACCAAGGACACATTGTAAATGACTGATATGTTGAAAAACTATGATGAAATTGGATAATTAGTGAGAGGCTCATGACTTCCCTTGATTGAAGTAACATGGATGACTAACACTTAGCAACAAATTTCAATTATTTTGGTATAATATGACCAAAGGATGAGTGCCACTTTGGCATAAATGAAATATTGACTTGGTATCATGTGGATGATGTCAAACAGAGAGGATCCGGAGGTTCATATATCATAAAGGGAATGGTAACCATGATTGATATGTAATGGCAGCATGGGTGACATGATGCAAGTTATGTTATAAAGGAAAACAAGGAATGTTGTTGTAAATATAAACTAGATCTTGAAACTAAGTTCCCCTTTTTGGGGGAATATATGTTTTTTTTTCTTTTTTTTAATAAGAATGAATAAAAGAATATGGAGATGTTACATATCAGAATATGGGTTCCCAATGAGTGAAAACCATGCAAAACATTCCAACGGAGAGGAAAGGATAGTGATGGTGTTTCAAGAATAGGGTTGGGCTCCAATTAGGTCTTCTTAGGGGTTGATGAACTTCCATTTTCAACACATATGGTCTATTGATAATAGTGTGTAGGAGAGGCCATATACGAGCTCATAATTGCAACACAAAACCAATTGGAAGTTTGAAGGGAAGGGGCAACAAATGTATCAAGGAATAAGTATGAGACTTATTTGATGAGATGTTAATCCAACAAAATCTCAATTGTAAGGGATACAACAACATGGTTACCATAATGCAATGGGATATAATGGAATGACAACCCATGGATGTGGAATGCTAACTCACAATAGTGGCATGGTTTAGTTGGAGGGTTTAATGCATTATGCTAGAGTAAGAGAACATTAAGGGTATACGAGGAGTGATTGACAATATGAAAAGTATATAGAGAAAGTACACAACCTATATTCCAAAGTGAGTGGATATACCATTACAGGTATCAATTATCCCATGGATGGAAATAACATTTTATGGTGAAAATATTGCACACATGAAACAAATACTATGTCGTAATAGTGCTCATAACAATAAATACAAAGGTGATAATGGTACTAAAAATGGGCACCAATACCTAATGAAATGGCTTAGAAATAGTGTCAGGATGAGGTTGTTGGTTGGAAAAAGCAGAGGGAACCGTGTTGAAGAGCTTACAAACCTAAACACAATGGTGTGAAGGAGACATAAAATGGAGCTATAAAACTCCTAAACAAGCCAATAAATAATTGAAGTTTGGTCCATGAATAGGGCGGGGCTCATAAATTCAAAATTAATTCTTTTCATTTACCTTGTAAACCTTAAATTTATTTTACATCATCGAGAGATATTGGACCTATGGCTTTTAGATCCAGGATTTGTAGGTGAGTACTCCAATTTTAAGCATTTTCATAACATTGAATTTTTAGTTTAGGGGCTTGGTTGACCCATATCGAAGCTTATTAGGTATTTCATAAGGTCACACAACTATAAAAATCAATAATCATGGAATTTTGTGTGGATATTCCTTCGATAGTCACACCATGCGTGGGATGCTAGTTCTATGCACCGTGCAATACAATCATGGGATTTCAAGTACGACCAATTGCACATGGCACGAATGAAGGGATTATACGACAATGTTAATTAAAAACACATCTAGTTCTACATACAATATGTGGAACGCGAGCATATAGTAAATTTCACCCTCTGTAATGATTGTGTGGCTAATGTTGTTGACTAATTTCATGCGGTGTAGCTAATGTTTGAAAGGGTTGCATGTGTTGATTCTATGTTCATTTTACTTGATCAATTGTGAGTAGTGTGATTATTTGGTTGAGATCGCCATGTGACATGCTGCACGTTTATTTTAACTAGCCACTCACATGTGGTGCAACTTCCTAGTTGAATCATCTATATCATGCAACCTTTGAAACAATGGAGTCGTTCCCTCGCGTGTTAGTCTCTAGGTAAAGGCCCTATGGTTTTGCAAATTTTTTTTGGTTATGTTTTTTAACACTCAATTGGATTAATGACTTGATTTGATGTGATTGGTATTTTAGGTTTTTGTTGAGTTATGGAGAGAGCCTAATCAAATAGTACTTTGTGTTCATGTTCTTGGTTCAAACATGGAATCTAGGATTCTTGGCCAATTTGATTGTAGAAGTGTTATCGATCAGTAATGTAGTAGAATTCTCTTGATATTCCTGTAAATATTCAAGTACCTTCATGAGATGCACAATCTCTTCCATTGCTTCTGCAGTAGCCACATATTCTGCCTCTGTTATCGAATATGTCATGAATTGACTGTTTGTGTGATATGTAAGAATCAAATGTTGATCCAAGACTCATTGTGTATCCAAAAGTAGATACTTATGTCTCTTTGTCACCATGCAAGTTTGAATTATAATATCTAATGAGTTTTAAGTCATCTACCTTAGAGGACTCGAGTCCCCTTCAAGTACCTTAGAACTCTTTTAGCCGCAGACCGATGTCCTTCACATGGTTTGTGCATGCATCTTGAAAGGATGGAAACAACATATGAAATATCTCATCTAGTGTTTGTGAAGTAGATAAGGCTTCATACTAGCTATCAGTACTGGGTGGCATCATCAAATTATTTTCCTTCAATTGATGTGAGCTTCAACTTTTGCTCCATTGGAGTTGAGAGAGGGTTGCATTCTATGATGAAAAATATGTTCAATAGTTCTCCAACATACTTATTCTAGAAGATGAATATATACTTATGATGTTGAGTGAATTAAACTCCCAAGTAGTAATGAAGGTGTCCCAAATTTGTCATTTCAAAGTCATTCTTCAAATCTTGATTTATGGATGCAATATAACTTTCAGTGTTCCCTATCATTAGAAGGTCATCTATATGCACCACAAGAAACACAACAAATCTTCCAACTTTCTTATGAACAACGTTGCATCTTCAAGATTATAATGTTTGAATTTAGTTTCAAAAGATGCCTGATTAACTTTTCATACCATGTGTGAGGTTCTTGTTTAAATCCATACAAGGACTTAACAAGCTTACATATATTGTTGTCTTGTCCCTTCACAACAATTCCTTATGGATGAGATATGAATACAATTTCTTTCATGTCTCCATTCAATAAATATATTTTTACATCCACCTGGTGGACTTTACACCCATTTTGCACAAGAAAGGAGAGAAAAATATGAATTGAATCCCATTTTGTTGTGGGGCAGAAGGTCTCTTCATAGTTAATTCTTTCTTTCTATGCATATACTTTCGCAACAAGCCTCACTTTGTGCTTGTCAAGTAAGCCATCTCATTTTTATTTTTTCTTGTATACCCACTTGCAACCAATTGGTTTGGTTCCAACTGGAGGATCAACTAGCTTCCAGATTCCATTATTCATGAGTGCTTCATACTCATTCTACATGTCTTATTTCCATTAATTACATGCAACAACTTATATCAAGGAAGTTGGTTCAAAATTAGCAGATAAATTCAATTCACAATCAAATGAGACATCCATGTCATCACCTACGTTATTCGCTTCTCCTCCACCTTCTCATTTGGTTGAACTTATTGTTCCTATCTTTCCAACTTCAATTGGATGGACACTTTCAAGTGTCTTTGTAGCCCATTTCAAAATCTTCCTTGATTTTCTAGGTTGATCAGTTGGAGGTGCTTCATTCTCTTACAGGTTCAATCTTCCAATCCTCTCAATCACATCATCCAGTTGAATCTCATGTTTAGGTGAAGTGATTGAAACTTCTTCTTCATGACTTTCTTCATGAGGGGGTGTTGGTGCTTCAAAAGGAAATTCCAAATATTTATCATGATCCAAGATCGAGACCCCCCCTTAAAGATGTACAATTTCATTATCAACTTCATAATATTTCTTTAGATGAGAAACTTATCCAAGCGATTAAGATATCCTTCAAATAAACATGTCAGTTTTATTAGTTTCAAGAAATATGACATCTTTGGAGACAACAAATTTCTTGTTTACCTCATCATAAAGACAATATGCCTTGGAGGTGTCTAAATACCCCAAGAAAATAGATCTTCGAATTTTAACACAAGTTTGTTTCTTTGCTCCTTTGGTACCAAGGAATAGCAAATGGAACCAAAAACCCTTAGATGCTTAACCGAAGGAAGGTGGACAAACCACATTTCACGTGGAGTCTTGTCTTCAAGAGCATGAGATGGACTTATATTTCTCAAATATGTTGAACATACTACTGCATCACCCAAAACATTAGTTTCACATTCTTAAAAAACATCATTGATCGTGCCATATTAATTAATGTTCTATTCATCCTTTTTGCCACACCATTTTGTTGAGGATTGTAGGGAACTGAAGTTTGATGTGTTATCCCATGTTTAGAAATATAGTCTTCAAAATCATTAGAGGTTTACCATTATGAAAACAAAATGCACCAATATGAGCTTGTGCTTGATTTTCTTTTAATGCTTGAAAGTTCTTGAACGTTTGAAATGCTTCAGACTTTGTCTTCAATAAGTATACTCAACACATTCTAGAATAGTCATCAACCAAGGTTATGAGATACTTATTACCATTTGCAAAAGGAATCAATATGGGGCCAAGGTTAGAGTGAAGCAACTCTAACTTTCTACATGCTCTAAATTTAGAATCTTCAAATGGTTGCTTATTATGTTTGCCTAGTATGCATGCATCACATTTGTTCTTTTGCTTAAGAATGATCGGAAAACCATATACACCATTATTTCTTAACAAATGAAGATGGTTATAATTCAAATGACCAAATATAGCATTCCACAACAAATTGGATGACCAATTACCTTCTTCATACTAAGATGTGTAGGCAAAGTTTTTAATTCTTGCAAAAGAGCCCCTTAACTTCAACAAATTTCCATCTTCACATCCGGTCATGATGAACTTGTTGTCAAAGGAATTCTTTATCTCTACAATTCCATCAAACATGTGGATAAAATAGCCTTGTTGTCTATCTACACTAAGGACAAAAAGCTTCTCTGCAACTCTCGAAGATAGAGAACATTCTTTAACACAAAATCATGCAACCTAGGAAGCTTGAGCCTGATTGAACCAATTCCCTTTGGTTTGAGGTTAGATTTGTTTGCAAAGTACACTATTCCATGTACAATGTCATACAATTCTACAATGTGGGAATTTGCACGGGTATGTAGAAGCCAACAATATTTGTAACATGAGAGAGAAGGTATTTCATTATGCCAAGATTATAATGTGCAATAATACAATAAGAAAAAACAGTGGTTTTACCAACCTCTTGGATTTTATTTTTGTCTTCTTTGTTCTGATTGTGTCTTCCTTTGATGGAATCCTAAGGAGCACAACACTGATCTAATTCATGTCCATTCTTCTCATAGTGCTTGCATTTTAGATCTAATCTTATGCTTGAGTTTTTTATGCCCCCTCTACCTCTTAAATTTCTCCTTCCTTTTCCTCTTTTGATGTTGTCTCCCTTGGAAGGGTATTTGGACTACTTCTTTGTTTTCTAAACAAAGTAAAGAGATTCTCCACCATGCTCACTTGTCTTCTTTCCAAAGGCTTTCTCTATATTTGAAATCTTCTCTACCAGCGTGTCAAAAGTGAGGTTTTTAAACTTGTCACTTGCTTATAGGGACTCAAGGTAGGTGGAGTGAGTTAGATAGAGGGATTTGAAAAATGTTGCAAGTGGAAGGTTAGGTGTCATACCATATGCTTGGATCTTTTGCATGATTGCTTTGATCTCATATGCAACCAACATAGGATCACTATCTTTTACTTCCAAATTGAACAATTTTAACATTAACTAAATCATCTCCATTTCAGAATGTGAGTCATACAAATATTTTAATGTATTTAATGTTTCAAAACAAGATTTTGCAGGAATAATGTGTTGGCTCACCTCTTCACTGACTGTGTCAGTGATCATTGATAAATATTTCTTGTCTCTAGCCTCCAACACATCAAGCTATTTTATGATGTTGGAGATTTTGGATTAGTGGTTAAGACTTTGTCTGTATTTGTATGAATGTTTTTTCATTCACATATGTGGTCCCACAAATCATTGTATATGAACATAGCTTTAATATTACTTGACCATTCTGGATAAGTGTCCATGACTCTAAGGACACCATCAATTATTGATTCTCATGATTGCATCTTCTTTGATCTAGAACCTGCAACTTAAATAATACTTTGAAGAATAGATGGGATGCAGATCTGAATTCCTGCTCCCTTGTTTACAAATTACAATATTTGATCTTGTAGCTATGAAATTAATTCTGAAGCACCTTTTATTTTACTATGCATCTGGTGATATTACATGGAAAATTGCATTTTATTTTGATCTTAAGCTCAAATATTGATTGAATATGAAATACAACAATAAATTGACAAGTTTCAGTCTTGTATAAAGATCTTGCAACATAATAGTTTTGTGGCAGCACAAAGTTTATTCTTCAATGGTAGGAAGCAACTCCAAATCTCAACACAAACATGCAGTAATCCTTCAATGGAAGTTTCAACAGCTCATATATGGTGGAAGTCACACCTCTACACCAAATCGTAGTTGAACGAAAAATCAGTCTATACCTCTTTAAAAAAAACAGTCCTCAGGAGTTGTGGGCTAGATGGATGAGCGTTCAACATAATGAGAAGAATATTCCTCAGAACATGCAACAACAGAGAGTGTGCTATATTGTGAAGGAGTAAAGCCAAAGGTAGAACATTCAACTCCAAGCAAAGTGGACTGAGGAATGAAGAGATGATTGAGAAATTTGGAAATAGGTAGGCAGACTCAGAATGGCAGAATGCTAGGGTTGAGGCGCAACAACTAGGAGTTATGGAATGCAATTATGATACCACTGTCAAGTGGATAAATCCTGAATTGATTTATTAACTTGCAAAGGAATTTATTTATACAACTCATTTGGTTGTTGTTCTTCATCTACCAAAGTGCCTTTTGGCTTCCTATGTGACTATTCATCTTCTTAATTTTATTTACATTATTTACAAAGTGTGTGGAACCAAAATCTCGAGGATTAGGTTTCCAACTGAAATGGTAAGTAAACTAAGTAGTTTTATAATCCAAAGTATGTTTTGCTTTTAGTTCTAGTCTTAAATATATATATGATGAGCAATAAGTTAAATGGGTTTATATGTTTCTTTGTACACATATAAGAATTTAATTGATGGAAATGTACTCTGATTATAATGAAGGAGGCTAACTTGTTAATTGTTAGACGATGATAAAGGAAAAAAAAATACCCTATTTCCCAAAATAGTAATAAGGAATTTGGGTACAATACACCTTCCATATGTAAATTTATTTCATCATCACATCTATGAGTAGCGGACCGTCACCATTTAACCAAATTAATAACATCATCTCTATAATGTTAATAGAATTCAACTTCCAATAATTAAGTAAGGCATAATTACAACACTTATTTAGGAGGAACTTCAATACTACAATACAATAGTTATAAACCATTAACCACATGTAAGATATGATCTGGAACAACCATACAGGGCCATTTGGTCTACCCCAAAAACTATACCTTCTAATGATCATAACTCAGAAGCGAATTAACTTCTAAAACAACAAGTAAATCAACATTCTACACTCCACTAAAGCATATTTATGACACTACTTTATATACATTTTAAAAAATTAATTAACATCCATTAACCCCATGTACGATCTAACCCAGAACAACCATACACGAACATATGGGCTTCCCAAATACCAGACCTTATAACTATCCTAATTCATAATCAAATTAACTTCTAAAACAATAAGTAAATCAAGACAAATCACCAGAAAAATTGCAACCAATATGATCTCTTTCATAGGATTACCCCCCTCTCCCGCAAGACACAATTGCGATAACTATGATCTCCTTTACAAGATTTTCCCCTTCTCTTGCAAGACAAATTGCGATAACTATGATCACTTTCAAAGTATTCTCCCCTTCTCATGCAAGACCAATTGCGACAACTAGGATCTCTTTCACAAGATTGTCCCCATCTTTTGTAAGACCAATTATAGCAACTAGAATCTCTTTAACAGGATTGTCCTCCTCTCTTGCAATACAAAGCACAACAAATGGGTTCTCTTTCTCAGGATTACCCCCCTCTTCTACAATACAAAGTGCAACAATAGGTTCTCTAGCTCAGGATTGTCTCCTTCTCTTGCAAGATAAAGCACAACAAATAGGATCTATAGCACAGGATTGTCCCCATCTCCTGTAAGACAAAGCACAACAATAGAGTCTCTTCACAGGATTGTCCGCCTCTCCTGCAACACACGATCACAACAAATATCCCCAATTTGGTGACATTGGAACATAATTATAGTTTGCTTCACTGCATTACTCCTAAAGAGGTGGATCATGATGTCATGGAAATGGCCCTAGGTAAGTCATTGGGCCCTGACATAGTCATGATTGATTTATACCACTATTTCTGGTCCACCACTAAACATGAGGCGTGGGAGGTGGTAGAGGAATATCGACATATAATGGATGTCTTGAATCTCCTCAACTCCACTTTTTTGACCCTCATTCCCAAATAGGACAAAGCCAATGTTCGCAGTGAATTTCAACCCATTTCTTTGTGCAATGTAATCTACAACATAATCACAAATTCCATTTCCAACAGGTTGAAGCCTCTCCTACCCACCCCTATCTCGGAAGAGAAATATGGATATATGAAGGGTCATCAAATTATGGATGGAATCATCTTAGCTCATGAAACCATATACACTCTAAGAGTTATCAAGTAGGTGGGAATAATGATAAAGCTTATACGTCAAAGGATTTCAACAAAATAAGTTGGTGATATATTTGTAGGGTGACAAGGGTATTTGGCTTGTTTAAACATTGGACAAATTGGATCCTTTCCCTTACCTCATCGTATTTTTTCCCAATCCTCATCAGTGGATCTTCCTATGAAACCTTTAACCCCCCAAGAGGTATCAGGTAAGGCGATCCACTCTCACCCTTCCCTTTCATCCTAATGGAAAAAGGTTTGGGAATGGATCCCAAGGAAGTTGTTGCAGTAAATAGACTCAAGGGAATAAAAGACCATGGTGGAAACTTGATCTCATTGCATTTAAAGTTCATAGATGATACAATGTTGATGTGTACCCCTTTTGTCAGGGAGGAAAATTCCATATAGACCATTCTAAAAGACTTTGGGGAAGCTTCATGCACCACCATCAATTAGGGTAAGTCCAAAAAAAAATATTCAATATGAATTTCCCTTTGTAACTACAACTCTCTCATAGTTTGAACTTCCAGCAAAGCTTTCTTCCTTCCAAATATCTTGGGATGCCTTTACTTGCTAGTGCCGCTCGAAATCAATCATGGGAAGTGATTTTAACTAAGATGGACAAAAATATCTCGAGCTAGACCTTTCAATCCCTAAAGCCGCCATGAATACTTGTACTTCTCAAATTCATCATTTACAGCATGCCTATCTATCTCTTCTCAATTATGGCGACCCGAAAAAAGTTAATTCATGTACTTGGAAACCTCCAACTCTCCTTCTTATGTGGTTGGGTACGAGAAATGATCAAAATTGGGTGCTAGTAACCTGGTCAAAGGTATGTCAACAAAAAATACTTGGGGGTATTGGGTTCGAGATTAGAAATCGAATGCAACACTTGGGCAGAAACTTGGTGGAGGTGGCTTCAAAATAGCATGACCCTATATATAAGATATGGATAAGGAAATATGCACCCCATGTGAAGGAACATGATCTTATTAGAACAAAACAATGTGGTATGTCTCGTTCATCCAAAATATTGCATGGAAAAACAAAAATGCAATCCAAGTTCATAGCTTCTTGGAAATTAGTGATGGTCACTCAATGTTATTTTGGGAAGATGCATGGAAACAAAGCAACCAACTCTCTAAGTTACAACACAATCAACAACTAATACATCATCTTTAAAGTGATGGTAAACTTCACGCCTTTCATTACTGGACCACCAATGACCAATCACCGATTTGACGACAGTGAAACCCTAGGGAAAGTTGGCCAAATCTCCCAGATCTTTTCAATTAGGATGAACAATTGGGTGGGTGAAGGTGCAATGGAAGCACCTTAGTATAGAAGAAGCCACCTAGGAATTGGAGAGTCATATGTGGGCCACATATCCAATTCTGTTCCAGGGCAACTCTGAGGACGAAGAATAAAATAACATCGAGGACGATGTTATATTTAAGGGGGTGTGTATATCACATACCCCCAAATTGCAAAAACATTTTATGTTTTAGAAGACATTATGTTATAATTTTATTATAAAGTTTGTAATTAATGACCAAGTGGGGTCAAGGATAATTGTATTTAATTGCTGAATATTTTATTATTAAATAAATGAAAGATGGGACAACAGCTTAAGGAGGCTGTTAAATGAGTGTTTTACTGGCCACTTGGTGGAATAGGCTGGGTTGAGAGCAGATTGACACTTGGCAGCATCCTCAAACTACTTCTAGCTGTTGCAGGAGGAAACTTCCCTATTTTTGTGGTCATGTTTCCCAAGAAAGTGGAACAAGAGCAGGTGGCTCATTAAGTGAAAACTAACCCAAAATACCTAGGCATGCTAATAAAACTTCCCATTGAATTCAGCTGAGGCTGCTCATTCTTTACTTGTGAAATTTCTGAGTTAAATTAGTGCACAAGAAATTCGATGGAGGGGACTAGCAGAAGTTTTGAGTGAAAAGTGTTGAAGTTCTGAACTAGTGTAGCTGAATTAAGCTGAGTTCGTACTGCTACAAGCAGCAAGATTACTGCCGATTACTCAGTGGAGTTGTAGAGGTTTCTAAACCAGTTCTCTCACCCAGTGCTTTCAATCCAGGTGGACCAGTAGACATGCTCGGGGATCCTAAGATTTGTAGTTCAGCTATCTTCAGGAATTGGTTGGGAGGAACATGCTCCTTAAGTTGTTGTCTCCTCTGCTACATTTCTAGGTTCTACATGTTCTTTCTAATTTCTCTATGCATACTTAGGAACAAGAAGGAATGAATTTAGGAAATAATATGGTTATGTGTGTGCTTCATCTGTTTTTAGAATTAATTGAAGGAAGTCTTTTACTTTGGAAAGATAGATGAAATTCTGACTGAATGATTAGGGTAATTTCAAATTTACTGATTGGTAAAATACCTAACTGTATTTTTCCACACCTTCAAGAAGGTAGTACTCTAGTACAGTAGTTTAGATTAAATTCTGATGGATAAATAAAAGGAAGTATGCAAGAATATGTTTATTTGCTTTCTACAGATTGTTATAGGATTAATCAGAAGAAAGATTTTCTATTTCAGAAATTTTCTTAGTTAGAGTATATAATTTTAAAACATAACCAAAACTATCTTCAAGAAAGAACTTTAAATAAAAAAAACAGTACACAGTCTGTGTAAAGGTGCTCCTTTAACACAGTAATAATTAATATTTATAAGTTTAATACATTATAAGTATATGTATAGTTATTAAATATTATAGGAAACATGAAAATAAAATAAATTGAAGTAACTTATAAACAGTAAAATGAAGTATAGTAATCACTTAGGATATAGTCTTAACATCTAAGTAATTTTTATTTATACTTTAAATAAACATCAAGTAATAAACACATTATGTTAATCAATAATAATGTAGAGTTTTAAAATAAAATACAAATACAAACCCTAAATCTAGGGAGAACTGTCAGCTAGCATTCTTTTACCTTCTCTTCCCAGATTAGGGTTTTTACAGTTTTTACCCTTCTTATCTTACTTTAATATTAAAACTGTTTATCAAATATAAACTAGAACAATATAAGAAAATACATTTCTAAATTGTCCCAATCCAATTTACACAGTAAAACTCGGGTCGTATTAACAAACCCTTCATTTTATTTATTTCCTTAAACAGTTATTTTATGGACAGAGAAGAACTCAGACTTCATTTTAAAACCAATATCCTGAACATTTTCCTCCTTCTAAATAAAATAAAAAATCATGGACTTAAACAACAGCAAAAATCTCTTCCATATTCTTTTAATAATCCATTCATCAAACACAAGTAATTGTAACAGTAAAGTAATTTCTATTAATTTAAAACTTAACAAAATTGAAATTGATCCAATACAGGAAAACCCCACAGTTTGCCATCGATTTCTTTTAAACCACAGTTCATTGCCGCTTACATGATATCTAACACAATAAGCTTTAGAGCTTAATCAGAATGTAAATGGTTTCTAAACCCTAACTAAAACATAATTAAAATCCCACAAAAGTTACGGCTTCAATCCTGTCCGAAATAAAACACTATGGATAAATCGAGTTACGACCATTGGCCCTTACAAGCTTCTGCAAATAATCTACGCATTGTTCCAAAAATAGCTGTAAGTAAAAAAAACAAGTCACGACCATACAACCTTCCCAAACAAACAGAGTACATCATAGCCACGACCAAGTAGTATTCAAACCAAGTGAAACAGTATCACCCATGAACCCACACACCATCGTAGAGGAAACCTCAGGCAAGGACCGAGGCTTACCCAGTTTCTGAAGGAGCGTGGAGACCCCTCTTTGCTGAAATCATCTAGCTCGCAGTCTGAAAACTCTTCTTGTAGACAGACCTGCACATCATTTGAAGAATGGATAAGTTTTTTGTATAAAAAAAAAGGAACTAGCATATGAACTTATGGCAAATGTAAGTAAGAAATGATGAGTTTACCTGGAGAAGTTTCACCACCAGCCACGTAGTAAGCTTGAATACACAGCGTTTTCAACCAAGTGAATACCCTCTTACCCTAGTAACTGGGAAGGAGAGACAAGTAAGCCCACACTCAACGATATGGTTTAAACCATCAACCAAAACCAAGATGAAACTAAAAACCGAAAACACACTGCTAATTCAGACAAAGTTTGCAAGTGAACAAATGCACGAAGGGAAGCTCTTGTAGAGGCAAAGAAATGGCATCAAAAAACCTTACACACAGAGATAAGCAAAGGTGACAAAGGCCCTCATGCACAGAGGTAAGCCATGGCGACAAAGGCCCTTTACATGCAGAAGAAAAACAATGGTAAAGCCATGAGGCCCTAAGCCTGCAGCTCCCTCTACACAGTAATAAAAAGATAGGTTAATCGCGGGATTTTAGGGTTTTGGAGACATATATAGTAAAGTAACCAAAGTCAAAACCCTAACCACTAACAAACAACCACGTGGATCCCACCTCCAGTTTGATTTTTATGGGTTTTGTTCTATAGTTTGGGATTGTGAAGTGAAACCTGCAAAGGATTTTCATTTAACCATGTTAGTATTGAAAAACTTATACAAACACCCCTTTTATGAGCTAGCGTTATGCAAGAAGGCAAATCGTAGTCCCATACTAGAACCTTGGTTAAAGAAAACTTAAAAGCATAATATTTCAGGTATAGAAATGCTTAGCATAGTTCTTGGGTAAGGTTTTTATAGTTTAAAATTGCATAAATAAGATACAAATTATTATTATATAACATCTCTTAATGAGATTTAAAAACATGCAAAATTTTAGGTTAGTTAGGTTCATTTAGTAATGAACTCTTCAACCTCTAAAAAACAGAGTAGTAATACTACATATATAACGATAGAATGCTTTTACTTTTGTCTTCGCATTTGATAATTACATAGGCAATTAAGAAAATTATACTCTGTTGAAACTCGTTAGTGTCCGTTGATATAAATGATAATTCTTATATACTCGATGACAATCTTCTAGACTAAGGTGTAATTGCCCATGAGGCATTCAATTTAACATTGATATAAAAACATACAAATTACCTCAGTAATAAATAATTTTATAATGCAAGGAGCTAGGTTGCAACATTTATCCGCCCATAAGAGTTGTATGTAGGGCTTGATATAACAAGAATTGCATAAAATTATGACGTATAGGTTATAGTCAAAGGTAAGTAGAAAACATATATTTCTATGTAATGCTTGAGTTTCCAAGTACTACGCTTTTGAATAAATAAATAAAAGTAACTACACAGATTCGACGATACCTTACTTTGCCCAAAGCTGTAAATTAAACAATTATACTTGCATTTTATTTATGCTAGTTGAAATATTTAGTCTCGATCTTGAAACTGGTTTACAAAACGTCTTACCTGTTAAAAGACCTGTAAAAGAAGCATCACTTCATTGCATTATCTAAAAAGCTAAGTAAGCCTCGGTCATGAACTGAAGTGCCTTCATATTACAAACAATAAAAGAAACTTTAGTACCTAGTAAAAAAACAGATGTTTTCAGCTCTTATTACTTCAGGTCATCACCTGATAAATCAACCTTTAATTACTGAATTATGGAAGCAAATAATTAAGTATGCAGATACAGAAATTAACAAAGGAATTAGTTTAGACCTTAATGTTGTTAATTGTTAACAGTTAAATGTTCCTCTTAAGCA
This sequence comes from Pseudotsuga menziesii, assembly GCA_001517045.1. Taxonomy (NCBI): domain Eukaryota; kingdom Viridiplantae; phylum Streptophyta; class Pinopsida; order Pinales; family Pinaceae; genus Pseudotsuga; species Pseudotsuga menziesii. The sequence goes on along the minus strand of LPNX010058117.1, from coordinate 660,347 downwards.
ATGATTGTAAACATTTAATGTGATAGGAAAAATTTTAATTTTTTATGAAATTTTGGAGTATTACATCCAGTTGGCTACACAAGACCATTACTCCCCACATCGAGTGCAAAACAACAAAGTGAGAACCTAGTTAACACCACACGGGCTCCCACATGCAAACAATACACTCGACATGATGGGGGGTTGCAAGTGGCAGAAATCATTGAGCTATAAAATGGGTAGAGGATTCTCTCACACATGTAAGAACACAATCGCCTACTCCGACATGATGATAGTTAGTGGGGATAATCAGGGATGAACTTATGTGAGAAACTGGACCCGATTGAGGAGGGAGATCAACATGATGGATTTGTCCTTGCAACCTTTAAACATCATGGTCCTAGATGACGAGCATATGTGGTTGTTTATGAAAGACATGCACCACAAGATTCCAACCTTATCCTACTCCCCTTCGATTTTTCTTAGCATTACATCTTTTTGGACATTAGGGAAAGGAAGGCCGCATGAGAAAACCCTAGCGCCAACTCTTCAATTCAGTCTTGATTCATTTACATCGTTGGGTTCATTCTTGTCTCATGCTCCTAAGTGTTGTGAAATGGTGAGAGGCAAGCAAATTAGGGGCGGCACGAGTCACAACGACTTGCACTCACCTATGCCTAGGGTAACTACAGAGTCTCAAATATCCAAAGAAGCTTGCGAGAGTATGGTTTCTATCACGACCCAACAGAGGATTGCGTGTATGGAAGAATGGGTGGTGCAACAAAGGGAGAATCTCCCTTTGGAGGATATTTAGTTTGATCTTGGATTAATTGCGAAGGATGTCAGTAACTCCCAAACATGGGAAACGAAGCATATAAATACAATATCTCTGTATTGACATTTCAAAACCCGCTTGGATACATATTTAATGGATATAATAGAGTAAGAGATGGTGACCCAACTCTACTAGAAGGACACCCAAGTGCAATTTCAAAGCATGGTGGCGAATATCAAATTATTGGCTAAGGCCCATGTAGACTTGGTAGCAAAGCTTAATGTGCTACCTCATGCCACCACTAGAATAGTTTTCAAGGAGCGTGTTCTCTTGGTCAAACCAGTACTTCAAAGGAGAAATATGAGGTGCCTACGACGAATTCACAACACTAGTTTTATGCTTCATATGTGGTTCTCTATTATTCTCATGGCATTTGTTTATTTTGATTATGTTCTTGGTAAAAAACATAAGGCAACTAGACTATAGCCCTATTAGAAATACATTTAATTCTAGATGTTTTTCAACAACAAGTGCGGTTAGCCCCTTATTTTGTGTCTCAGATTAAGACTCTAACTAGAAAATAATATTTAAACTATAGTTTTGTGGTCGATCTAGTTTCCCTAGTGGTAGGCCATTATGTGTTTATTAATATTTAAGTAATATAATGTGTTACGAGCTTAAAAAAAACTTCGTGAGGTGCCATATATCCATCATGACACTTTGTTTATCATAATCGATTTGTTTCATTAAATATGGAATTGAAGAATGGATTTAAAATTTCAAAATAACAGAAAAGGTCAATTATGACGATGTCCTTATAAAAAACAATTATTTTTTAATGAAATGTGTGTTTGAGTCATCTTGGAATTCCACTATTATTAAAAGCTAACATACCATTTTCTCTTTTTTTTTTAATTAAATTTTAGAAAAAAAATATTTTGTTATTTTCATTTAACATTGGGAATAGAATAGATTTTTTTTAATTGTCTCTTTTGTTTTTTTTTAATCTTTATTTTTAACCTTTTTAATAATTTGGACACCAAAAAGAAAGAAAGTTAATAAAGCAAAAACTTTTTTAATCTAATTAGATTAACTCAAATGAGAGATACCATGTTAAAAAGGTTAATAACACCACAAGAGAGCCTTTAAATAATCAATACTACATAATACATAATAAGAGGAATGTGAAAATAATCATTAAAAAATAAAAGAAAAACTAAGATCATAAAGAAAAAAAACATCTAACTATAAAATGAAACAAATTGCCAAATTGCAACAAAGAATTGAGGTTTTACGTCTCCATTTTTTGTTCGAGGAAAATGTCAAAAGAATTTGCCAAAAATGTAAATCATGCCATACATTATCATCATAAATACTCATATTGACAAGCGAGATAAGACCTCTACACATATAACTCTAAACAAATAGCTAAAAACATTAACAAAACCACCTTTTTAGGCGAAAAAAGCATTCCTTGCTATTCTATTGAATCAAAGGAACTGGGTACATCATCGAGTCAACAATATAGACCCCCAGCAAAAAGAAGCTAGGTCTTCCAAGAGAATCAAACAAAAAATGATTATGTCCTACAAAGCTAAGTTATCAGTATTTGGACATCATATACAATGATGGTCCTCTCATAAATGTCATATAACTGAATTAGTCAAGTCTGTCCCTAGAGAAAATATGAAGAGCCCAGAGACACTATCCAAGACAGAGCTGGTATACCCACAAATTCCAGAGACAAAAATAATCATCTAAACCAAATACCTTCCAGCAAGATTCAAGAGACTAATAAAGTCAAAGAACCGGAGCAAAGCTCTCAAAAAAGCTGAAGAGTGACCTCCCTGTACACTTTATCTTCACAAGTTTCCGTGAAAGTAAGCCTACCCATAGCCATCAAAAGCCCTTCCTTGGATAGTGTATCTACCCTCTTGTTATGTTCCCTAAAGACATGACTGAAATCCACATGTGTGAACCCAAATATAGGTTTCCTAGTGTCCAGACACCAGGCATCTAAGTTCACCAAGGAAATAGTGGATTCATTCTTAGCCCAATTTATAATCATTAAGGAATCGCCAAAGACATAAAGGTACGATAACCCAATGTCTTTAGCGATGTATTGTGATTTCCAGAGAGCCAATAGTTCAGCCTTGGTGTTAGTGCTATGACCACAACCCAACTTGATGGAGAGAAAGTGCTGATCACTTTTCTAAATACAGGCGCTAGCCCCACCCAACAAATCTGTAGCAGCACCATCAAAACAAACCATAGGATAAATATTCCCTGGGGGGTCTCCAATAATTCTTCCTTTGGGTCTGTTAACAAGCAGGACTAGATATGAGTCAACCTCAGACATGATCACATGACAGAGTCTGGGAATATTAGGGGCCACGTCTTCGAAGATGAGGCAATTCCTGGTCTTCCAAAGGTTCCAAATAAAGAAAAAAGGCAAGTACAGTAGCCTTCCATTCTTCTTAACCCATCTACTGAGATTATCATCCAGAGAAATATCAGACCATATCAGATGAACATCAAACAAATAACTTAAGTAGTGAATAACATCATGGACAAAAGGGCAACCAACAAAAAGGTGGTCCACAGATTCAGCATTAGTGTCGCAAAGGAAGCATCTGTTAGTACCAGACCATCCCCTTTTGCAAAGGTTATCCTAGGTGTTAATTTTCCTCTTAGCCACTAGCCAAGTAAAACAATTCAGTTTTAGTGGGATATTGAAGCCCCAAATCAAAGAAAGCAGACCATCGTTCTGTAGAGGCAGATGTGCAGAAACAATAAGCTCGCAAGCTTCTTTTTTTCAGAGACCCTCCCTAATTTTTTATCAAAAAAGCATAGTAAGGAGTCATCCTGGTTCCCAATCCTTATACCCCCGTGAGATAAACCTTTAATAAATGCCAACCATTGATCTGCCCAAGCTCCACCAAGTTTAAGATCGGACGTTGAGTACCAGCCATTGAAACCCCTCGAATCACCATCCAAATTCTGTGCCTGAGCCAGATTTGTAATCCCATAATCGGCTAGATAATCCCTTAGATACTCGGATAGTAAATAAGAAGAATTCAGACCAGCAATAGGATCAACACTCAGTCTAATTTTTTGACCATTGCCAACCTTCCAACACAGATGACCAGTAATCCAAGACAAAATTCTAACAAAACCATTCCAGAAATAAGACGTTCTAGATATATTAAACTTACCGGCTTTAATCCAGACCTCCAATGGTTTGAGCTTTAAGTATTTATGAGATATGATACTACTCCAGATACCATTACCCATAAGAAGCTGCCACAAGTTTTTCAACCTCAACGAGATACCAAACCATTCCAAGTGCTTAATATTCCATCCACCATACTCAATAGGAACAGATACTGATTCCCAGCTAGCAAGATGGAACTTCTGATGTCCATCTGAGTTCCCCCATAAAAAAATGAAAATGGTTTTCCTCAGCTTATTCAAGATAGATTTCGGGCATCTAGCAAGCGCAAACTAATTTACAACAAGTCCCGAGAGCACAACATTAATAAGGATCACTCTAACACCAAGGGTCAGTAATCTGTACGACCAATGCTTGATCTTATTTTCAAACCTTTCCACGAACCAGTACTAGTCCAAAGTTCTATACCCCAAGGGTTTCAGGCGGAAACCCAGGTATTTAAAACCAGAGCTGATCAGAGCCATGCTATAGGGGAGAAGCACAACAATTTGACGTCTGACATCATCATCCACATCCTGAAATAGAAAGGAGGATTTTTCTATGCTAACTACCGTCCCCGTAATTGAACAGAACAAGTCGAGAGCCACTTTATATGCATTCCATTCACTGACGATACCTATACCAAATAGGAGCACATCGTCCACAAATAATAGATGTGTGATAGCCAAATTTGGAGAGTAATGGAAGCCGGTGATAAGACCCCCCTGATGGGCATTCAAGATAATCCCGCTGACACTTTCAATAATCAGGATGAATAACAAGGGGGATAGGGGGCATCCTTGTCTTATTCCCCTAGAGGCAAGGAAAAAGTCAGACGATGTCCCATTGACCAGGACCGCAAAAAAAGCACTTGAAACACATCCCATAATCTAATTCACACCAATCAGAGGTATGCTGATCTGAAGAAGCAATAATCTGAGGAAATTCCAATTAACCCTATCGAAAGCTTTGACCAAATCCAGTTTTAATACCAATACATTTGAACGTTTCGTTTTTATAGAGTGTAAGACTTCCTGAGTAATGCCTACAGACTCAGTGATTTGCCTATCCTTCAAGAACCCAAATTGCTGGCTTGATATAGTCTTATTGAGGAGAGACTTTAAATGGATAGCAACAATCTTAGATATAACCTTGTAAACCAGCTTGCATAAAGAAATGGGCCGAAAATTGGCAAAGGTGGATGGCTTATCACATTTGGGAATCAGTGTTAGGAAAGTAGAGTTAAGAGATTCTCCCACATGTACATGCTTGTTCAGCTACCATGACCAGTTCATCCCTAATAAGATCGAAAAAGGCCAGAAAGAATTCCACAGGCCATCCATCTGGGCCAAGGATTTTATCTTTCTTGAACTCTTTGAGGACAACTTCAACTTCCTAAGAGGTAATAGGCTCTAAGAAACTGTCCACATCCTCCGCCTCAGTCAATGTAGGGAACAATCTAATCACTTTAAGCTGGTCAGCAAAATTAGTAGAACCATCATCCTCAAATAACTCCCCAAAGTGCAGTTCCCCCAGATGTTTAAGAGCTAAATCCTTAGAGACCAAGTTACCCTCCTTATCCTTCAGAGCCCAGATAGTATTTGAATTTCTTCTTGCTGAAGTAAAGGTATGAAAAAACTTAGTATTTCCATCCCCTTCTTTAATCCACTGAAATCTGCTTTTTAGTCTCTGGTGGTGATCACATGTGCCCAAAATTTCCCTACCTTTCTTGGAGAAGCTTAATTTTCCTATAATTTATAGAAGACAGGATACCTGAGTCCATTTGAAGAATTTCAGATATCTCCTCATTTATCTCTATTATCATTTATTTCCTTTCTCTTTTCTTCCTTCTTTCCCAGCATTTTACCTTACTCTTGAGTCTTCCCAGTGTAAGGGAGAAAGAGTCCATGTGATACAATGAACCTGGAGAAAGAGGAGCCATCCAAGAGTCAGTAACCAGAGATGAAAAATCATCCTCCAAGAGCCAAGTTCTATTAAGATTAAAGGGATAACACCTAGAGGAGAGTCTCGGCCCCCATTCCAGACAGATGGGATAATTATCAAATATAGATGAAGGAGAAGTCCAAGTTCTGTAACAACCTAGGCTAGGTAGGAGGTAGTCAGATAAAAGGAACCGGTCCAGTCTTTTGCTAATGTTAGCATCCCCCGACCTGCCATTCCTCCAAGTAGGACCAGGAAGGTTTGTAGAGGGGTCAATCAAATTGTTACTAGAAATAAGTTGGGTGAAGTAGGGCGCCAAGGGATAAGTCCTAGCATGGGTTCCCCAGACTTCAGAGGAAGAGATGGTAAAATTAAGATCACCATCCAAAATAATGTTTTGTAAGGAGAGCAGACCATCAGCTACAATGTTATCCCAAAATACAGTTCTATGAGCATCACATCCAGATAATGGAAAGGGTCTCCTAAAACCCCTTAATGTTAGCCCTTAGTATAATACCAGCCAAAGAGGAGAAAGCTTTAACATGTACCAGAAGAGGATTCCATCCAATAAGGAGGCCACCAGAAAGACCTACAACATCAAGGGCACAATATTCCTACCCATGCTTGAATTTTGAAAATAGTAAGAGAGACTGAGAGAAGGTACACATAGTTTCCTGTAATAAAATCATGTTCAGGTAGAGATCAGTGAACAGAGTATCAAGGGATTTTTGTTTGGAAAGCCCTCCAAAACCCCGAATGTTCATGGATAAGATTTTCATGGGGAACTTGGCCCATCAGGTGTGCTTTCTCTAAGAACCTGTGAAGGAGATGGTGCCGTACGAGATTGTCTAGCCGCACTCTTTAGTCTGGTGGAGAGAGGTGTAATTTGTACCAAGTTTCCAGGATCCTCCGAAGAAGATTTCTTGGCCTTACGGATAGTAACATTCTTGAATCGGATGGAGTCCAGAGGGAGGGTGGAAGGGGAAATAGGTGAGTTATCCGAGAAGATGGAAAGAGAGCTTAGCAGAGCGGGATCCTTGAATGCAGGTGCATCTCTGGGACTTGTAGGTAAGATAGTGACCTGTGGATCAGAAGAGACAGGTATAGGAGGGAGAGGGGGAGATGCTGAAGAGGAGGGGAGAGAAGGATAGTGTTCAAGAGTGTAAGGGGGAGGACTCTCCAATGGAGAGTCATCAACAGAAGGAAGGGAGTCTAAAGCAGAGTGCTTCGGAGGCAGATCCGAAGTCACAAAACGTGAAATACTAGCACAAACTTCAATATCCTCAATATACATCAGTTCACCTTTTGGCAATCCTTCATAGGGTGTCGACGAAGAAGAGATGTAAATATCCTCATGAGTAGGAACAAGGGGAGCCACAGAGGGAAGGGAGGGAGAGACAATAGCAGGACCGAGATCAAAACCCTTAATAACAACATGACCCTTATGGAGAAGAGTACAAGTGTTGCGCAGATGTCCAGTATCGTGGCAGAAGTTACACCAAATGAGCATGTTCAGGTAGTCAATCCGCTGGGAAAGGACAAAATCACCACACACAATCTCACTCACAGGAAGTAAATTCTTGGAAATATCAACCTCTACCAATACCTTTGTAGTTCTCTTATAAAATAACAAATGAAAATCCTTCTCAAGGGTAATGAAATGCCCAATCGAGTTAGCCAGGCCTATGAGAATGTCTTTATTCCACAGAGGAAAGGGCAAGGCAGGGAAGAGAACCCACAAGTGGCGCAAGGTGACTCGCTCAGTGAGCAGATCAAACCCTGAATGCAAATGATTCATAACCAAAGAACCCTTATCTATAGTCCAAATTTTCACTAAGATTCTGGAGGCATCTATATCCTCCACAAAGACAAATACTAGCCAGCCATTGGCAAGGAGACTAACAGTAGGAACGTAGTGAATGATAGGCTTCCAATGTATGGTCGCCCAATCAACCCAAGCATCCTTGGTTAAGGAGAAATATTCCTGCCTGCCAATGAGGGCCCTACGATAGAGAGAATCAACTTTGTCCATATAAATATCATGACCCAGAACAAACTGACGCTTCAGATCAAGCGTTTTCAGGGCTTTCTCTTTTCGGTGGGCACGATTATGGCGAAGGGAAAGGCCCATCTGTATGCCACCTCTAGTATCCGAGGGGGCTCCAGAATTACTAATGGTGGTCATATGGAGCCTAGCGACAGGGAAGACCCCCACAACAGTCCAAAAATAAATAGCCAGGATCCCTAGTCAAAAACACTGACAGGGATAACAGACAACAAAAACAGACCAGGATAAAGCCCCAAACCAGGGGTCCAAAAAAACAAAACGAAGGCCACATCGACAAAAACAACGCAAAGCACTCAAAAGAAGACCATACCTAGGTCAAAGAGACGTTCCCACTTTTTGAGCATGATTGGTACTAACCCTCAACGAATGAGGGTGAACTCCATGTGCGGTAGCAGACCGCAAAACCCATAAACCCTTAAGACAAGATAACCCAACCCCCAAGACTGGAATCAATAAAAGAATAATATGTAGCAGAGAAACGTAAAGTACCTGGAAGCTGCATGTGCAGCAGACGCATGAAAGTGTCAGAGCCTTCAGACTGAATAGGTCAACCAAAAGCGACACCGTCCAACAAAACCAAAGACCATGATAAAAATAATGATACCCCAAGGTCACACAAAAGTCACAGGTAACAGCAGGTGCAACAGACAGTATGATAATGTCGGAACCTTCCAACCGCCCAGGTCAACCAATAGCAACAACACCCATCAAATCTGGTATCCACAACCAAATATGATGTAACCCCAAGTTCCGCCAAAGTCGTCCCGTGGTAACCCAACAATCATCTGCCCGTGAGCGGTCAGGAACAGCAAAAGAACAGGAGCAGATCACGAGCGAGGAAGGTACCGGAGAAAACTACGTGCCAGGAAGGAGAGCCACAAAAGGCGACAACTGAGACCGACTACAGAAGCAACAAACCCTAAAATATACGCAGAGAAAAATCCGAAACCCGCCAATATCAACAAGTGAACAAGAGACGATATGACTCCACTGTCACCTGAGATGTGGCTTCCTACATCAAGTAAACCCTAGAGTTGAGCAGTAAGGTTTATTGCTGTGCAACAAGATGAAACCCTAGCCATGACTGCAGCTCCATGAGCCATGCCAAACCCCACCTGCCCCGCCCCCCCTCCCCTGCGACCAAACAAAAGCACCAAAACCACACTAGTGAGTAATATAAATGATCTCAATATCATAGAGATCACGTGTGTTTGAATTTATGGAAAGCAAACACAATGCTAACAGATTTGTTACTAAAGAGGGGTATATTGATTAGAAGGAATAGAGATCATGTGTGTTTGAATTTATGGAAAGCAAATACAATGCTAACGAATTTGTTACTAAAGAGAGGTATATTGATTGGAAAGAATAAATTTTATAGTCATAGAGACTATTCTAAGATACTACACGATACATATCCATGTAACTCAAAAAAAAGGGAAAAAGAGGGGAAGGGTAGAGAAATAAGCATGTTTACCTCACAATCATTTGACACCACTCGATTGTGCTACCAATTTGAGATAAAATCAATAGTAGGTTAAAACTTAAGATTGTATGTAAAATAGATTGTGAGATTATAGTGTAGGCTACTAGTAACAACATGTAGGGGTGAAAGTTGTGTTATACATGGAGGCAATGACAACACATGAGAATTTTGCAATACAAAAGTACTAGAAAATAAATGAAGGAAAAATAAGATATTTCGATGAAGCGATATGTGATATTTTTGGATGGTTTCAAGAAGCAACACAAATTTTGATATTTTCAGGGTTGCCATTATTGGAATTCCGCAATTTTTGTCAAAATTGCAATTTTTGGTTGACAAAATGGTTATTTTTAATGCAAAAATATATTCGATGTCCTCGAATATCCCCACTTCAATTGGCTTTTGTAATGTAAAAAATTTGTTATTTGCATTTCCACTGATCCCAAATCACTATTGTTGGATTTTAGGCAAAAAATAATAATTCCCTTCATGTTATTTTATTTTTAAACAATAATGAGTAGGAATTTGTATTAAAAACGCTACAATCGAATTGCACAACTAAGTAATACAAAAAGATGGTGTGCCTTGGGCATAGACACCAGTAATTACATCACACAAAAAATGATTAAAACTTGATTGTTTTCCTTCTCCAAGGAGTCCTTGAAAGCATTGATAGTATTTACATGATAAAGGATTTCTCAACAACAAACAATTGAGTGGACCCAAGACTTCCCTAAACATTGTTATTGGGAGAACATAGATTCCCATAGAGATTACTTGTGTTTGGTAAACCAAGATATGAAATGCTCACTGATGTCAAGTCCAACTAGGTAGAAGACTGAATTACATTGTTATTGTCTTCACAAAAGATAACCAAAACACAAGATCCACTAGTTGAGATTGGTTTGTCTCTCCTTCCAAAAGGAAATCTAACACAGAGGTGGGACTATGACGTTGTATTGATACTCAATCTCTATTTAAAGCCCACATTTCCTCAAACCTATCTAGGTCTCCCACCGAAAAACATAGAAACTTGAGAAAGCCGTAGGTTGGCCTTCAAAGAGGTAACCTTTCCAACAAAAGTACAAACCAAGGGAGGAGTAAAAAACATTGGCAAACAACCACTCAAATCTAATAGAGCAACATATCTTGGAGGGACTTAGCCTTGGATTGATGTTTCGCTTGATGCCATGTGTTGTGGAATCCTCCAAGTTCAAACAAGACTAAGAGTGAACTGGAGCACAAGTCCCATTATTCCACTTTCACCCACAAAAAAAAGCATAGGGAATTCCATTTTGCGAGACTTGGAGTGGAGTGGCATGCATAATGCCACCCCATGACTGTCGTGTTCCTTAAATATAATCTTATTGATATCAATCTTTACCTTGATCACAATGCTACATGGCCAACAATATGCATGGGATATTAAAGGAGTTGTGTGATATGATTTCATATCTAAAACCTTAGGAGAATGGGAAATAATGAACCTCCCAATTTTTTTGGTTTACCTTCTTTCATTTGAGCTGCTTACTTAGCCTTATATATGTCAGGTTCTCCATTTAATTTTCAAAGGGTATGGTAGAATTCAATCGAGATATGATGTTTCTTCATAAGCTTTAATATTATTATTATTGAGTCACCTACTACTATTATAGAATGCAATTTATTTGAGTCAATACTCTAGAGTCCTTGTAGTAATGTGTAAGACTCAACTTCAGATTAGTTGCATTTTCAAGACCCCATGTGTAACCTAATAGGAAAATTTAACTTGATATTAGTTGCAGTTTTTGTTTCGACAAAAAAAAATCACAACCCAAAATTTTATTGAAAACTTCAAACCATATTGTTCATTGGCATTAGATGCCATACCGAAAAACATATATACTTGCAGCAGATAAATATCATGTATGTATGCGCTTATACAACAACTTAAGGTATGATTCATCTATATAAACTCACAGACACATTTTTAGATGATGTGGGATACACTGCAGAAAAATACAACTAGTTACCTGATAGGGAGTGTATCACATAGTTCGTAAGGTATGTCAATATGAGCCCATGTGAAGGAGTAGTGATGGTCCCATATCAATTTCCTTGATGGAGTGTATATCCGCCTCCCAAAGTTTCCAAGTGCTTGTAGCAAGTAGAAGTCTCTTCTTAGATAAAGAGAGTATGTTGTGGAGTTCATTCTTTGTAAATATGAGTGAATGAATATCCATCGAAACATTTTGGAAGGCAAAGAATGGCTTCCAATATATATATTTTGGGGGATACCTTTATGATATGAGAGTCCCCAAAAAATTGTAAGTTTTTCATCCCGTAAGATTTGGCATAGCTCACAAGCATCATGACAACATATAGTTCGACCAAATTGTTGGTAGCCAGGCCTAGTCCATCTGCCATATGGGTGCTTTTTCGATCATTGAAATGCATAACGCCACCTACACCACATGTGGTAGGGCTTCCCTGAGTCGCTCCATAAAAATTCACCATGGTATTTCTTTGTCAATAGGTGTCTCTTCAGATATTAGCAGCAATTTTAAGATCTCATGTGTAACTTAATATTAGAATTCCTTGGGAATGAATGATGATCCTCTCTAAATAATTCCCTTCATGTTATTTTATTTTTAAACAATAATGAGTAGGAATTTGTATTAAAAATGCTACAATCGAATTGTACAACTAAGTAATACAAAAAGATGGTGTGCCTTGGGCATAGACATTAGTAATTACATCACACAAAAAATGATTAAAACTTGATTGTTTTCCTTCTCCAATGAGTCCTTGAAAGCATTGAAAGCATTGAAAGTATTTACATGATAAAGGATTTCTCAACAACAAACAATTGAATGGACCCAAGACTTCCCTAAACATTGTTATTGGGAGAACATAGATTCCCATAGAGATTACTTGTGTTTGGTAACTCAAGATATGAAATGCTCACTGATGTCGAGTCCAACTAGGTAGAAGACTAAATTACATTGTTATTGTCTTCACAAAAGATAACCAAAACACAAGATCCACTAGTTGAGATTGGTTTGTCTCTCCTTCCAAAAGGAAATCTAACACAGAGGTGGGACTATGACGTTGTATTGATACTCAATCTCTATTTAAAGCCCACATTTCCTCAAACCTATCTAGGTCTCCCACCGAAAAACATAGAAACTTGAGAAAGCCCTAGGTTGGCCTTCAAAGAGGTAGCCTTTCCAACAAAAGTACAAACCAAGGGAGGAGTAAAAAACATTGGCAAACAACCACTCAAATCTAAAAGAGCAACATATCTTGGAGGGACTTAGCCTTGGATTGATGTTTCGCTTGATGCCATGTGTTGTGGAATCCTCTAAGTTCAAACAAGACTAAGAGTGAACTAGAGCACAAGTCCCATTATTCCACGTTCACCCACAAAACAAAGCATAGGGAATTCCATTTGGTGAGACTTGGAGTGGAGTGGCATGCGGAATGCCACCCCATGACTGTCGTGTTCCTTAAATATAATCTTATTGATATCAATCTTTACCTTGATCACAATGCTACATGGCCAACAATATGCATGGGATATTAAAGGAGTCATGTGATATGATTTCATATCTAAAACCTTCGGAGAATGGGAAATAATGAACCTCCCATTTTTTTGGTTTACCTTCTTTCATTTGAGCTACTTACTTAGCCTTATATATGTCAAGTGGTTTACCTTCTTTCATTTGAGCTACTTACTTAGCCTTATATATGTCCCCATTTAGTTTTCAAAAGGTATGGTAGAATTCAATCGAGATATAATTTGAGATATAATAAACCTTGACGAACCTTACCAATTCTTAAAATGTCAACTAAAAAGTTGACAATATTTTCCTAAAAGATTTCAATTTCTAAGGATTTTATATAGTTTATATAATATATTGGCGGTTTTTAGAGTGAAATTTTTTTACCCCAATAGATTTGGGCGAAACAAGCTTCAAAAAATGCAAATTGACAAATAGTTTTTTGGTAAAAAACATGGAAAAACAGCCCATAAACTAATATTCGCCCCTAGAATTTTTGTTTCTCCCAAAAATTATGAATTTATAGGTTATTTAAAAGTTTCCGAACGAAAAAAAGACAAATTTATAACTTCTTATTTTTATAAATATTTTCAAATTTAAAAGAAGGGCTTATTTTTATAAATAATTTTAAATTCAAACAACGCCAGAAGGAGGGCTTGAACCTCCGACCTTGTTAACAGCCACACGCTCTAACCAACTAAGCTATTCCAGCCTCGTTTTAATCAATTTTGGTATTATTAATATCATATATAATATGTGTTTCAGTGTAGATCTACCCTCACCTTTACTTAACCAAACTTTGGTATTATCATGTTCATATATAATTTGTGTTTCACTGTAGATCTACCCTCGCCGTTACTTAAAACCAACCGTTGGTATTATTTTTATCATATATAATTTGTGTTTCAGTGTAGATCTACCCTCATCATTACCGTTACTTAAACCAACTAAACCTAACGTGACGCAAAAACAAAGCCACAGCATACGGCTACTGATCGGGTTCCCGCACCGCCAGATCTGGTCGGTAAAACGATTCCCAATCTGATTCTTCCAAAAAGTTGTAAACAAATATTCCGTTGCCGGGATTTGAACCCGGGTCGCCTGGGTGAAAACCAGGTATCCTAACCGGACTAGACGACAACGGATATATTCTTTTGGAAGGCATGTAAATTTTCAATGTAGAAATAAATTACAATATCTGTTAGTTTTATCTCATATAATGAATTATAATATTTGTTAGTTTTATTTCATATATGAGATAAATGTTCTACCGACTTTAACGTTGTCGATCAGATAAATGTTCTACCCACTTAGGCATACTAGATGTCGCTTTTATTTTGCGTGATCTTTCTAACTCTTTCTTTACTTTCTTCCTTCAAGTAAATTTCCGGGGCTCAAGTCTCCTAGCCACGCAATGGCAGCAGAAAACATTTCTGAGAAGATTATGTACCATGTGCAAAATAAGGGTTTCGTTTTGATGTAAAGCCTCAATGTTGGCCATCTTAAAACAATTGTATAATTAGTAGTGTGTACTAGGTGTAACCAAATGTTGTAAAAATGTAACATCTTAGAATTTTAATGTGTGTTTAGAGGGTTTGGAAAAGTAATGGTTTTTTTACAATAGAAATTGATAAGTTGGTGTCTAAGGTATAGTTGCAAGTGCAAAAGAGGAATTGAGGTTATACAAAATTATTTATCAGAGGTTTATCTTAGATTAGTTAACTTCCCTAAATAAATGTCATATTTTCGAATCATTGTTAGATAAATGTAACATCTTTTCTAAGCAACATAGTCTCTCAACTTTGATCATAACTACATGTCCATAAAGAAGCTTGTAGCTCTTCTCAATCAACAATTAACAATGTTGTAATAGCAAGTTGGATCTCCTGCTCATTATCCAATGCCATGTAGCCTAGCTTCTCCTTCATAGTGCACATAATTTCTTGCTATTCACAAATATGAATGTCACAAGGCATGAGGCAACTTGTAGCCCTCATAGATGGGTACAACATGCAATACTGCTTTTCTTGAATTGATAACAATGCTCGTTGTTTGTCCATTCACATAAAATGAGAACACAAATTGATATTCTTGACATATATAAACTAATATTTCTAAAAATAAATTTAATATAAAATTGAACAGAAATGAGTGACATGTTATATATATATGGGGAAACCTCCCACACACTTCCTCATTCCAAGGATAGTACTCAAAGTAAACACTAGATTCTTCAAGGTACAAGGTCAAGTGAAGAACTCATGAATAAATCACATATAGCTTGTGAACAATCAACTCAATAAGAGAAAATATGTCACAAAGTGAGATTTGAACGTAGGTGGGAAGGGGAACAACTTTTCTTTACAACCACTTGAGTTACACCCAATTTACATTTAAATTTGATAGACATGAGGTGGGATTTGACTCCTTATGTATGCACAAGTCATGGGATCATTTAATATAATCTTTTTGGATGAAACCACATGTTCAATCATTACCTCAAAGTAATCCATATCCCCTGAACAACCCTCACAATATTTAAATCTTATCCACTAGTAAAAGAAAGTGACATGCTATTATGTATTTTATATAAAGAAAAGAATATACGAATGCAACGATTGATGTATTTCCCAACCATTCACAAAGTATTACATCTTCACATAGAAACTAATGATTGTTGGTGGTATTCACTTAAATGGAAATGACACATTCCCACTAAACTTAAGTGTTTTTTTTAGCTTTGTTTAAAAAATCACATTCTTTCTTGGGAAAATCTTCAGAAAAGGGGATGGTATGGACTAGGTTGTTGTTGTTTGTGTGGTAAGGACATGGAATCTGTTGAACATCTTTTTTCACTTTGCAATTTCAACATAAAAGTCTGGGCGAAGATTTGTTACCTTCTTCAAATTAAGAAGTCATGGGGATGTTGTGGCTTGGAACAAAATTTTGAAGACTGGTATAGGGGCAACTCCATCTTCAAATTCCTCCGAATCTTTATGTGTTGGAAAATTTGGATTATGAGAAATTAGGTGATTTTTCAAGGGGTCTCTCCAATCTTACAGGTTTGCATTACAAAGAGCTTTGAGATGTTTAAAGAATTTGATGCAGGACCTGGTCATATCAAGCAGAGAGTTACTAAGGGTCCTTCCTTCATTGCAGGGACATCTACAAGCTATTTTGACGGTGTTGTTCAAAGGGGTATTGGTGGTTGTGATGTTCTCCTTAAATTCAATGATGATCTCTTTTTCAGCTAAAGCTCGATTGTAGCAAAGCTACCATCACGAAAGCTGAGCTTCTTTCCCTGTGGTGCCTCCTGAAATTTGCTTGGTTGAAAGGGATTGTTTCTTGCATATTTTTGGTAACTCTCTTGCAATTGTTAACTGGTTTAAAGGCATGCCAAAGTTGGGGACACCTGCCTTAGATCATTGGTGTCACTACACTACTGATTTCATTCCCCTCTTTGGGGATCTTCAGATAGATCACATCCATATAGAGCATAACATAGAAGTTGGCATGCGTTTTAAACATGCCCTTGATTGTGGGGAATGTAGTCTAGTTTTTTAGGAATTTATCGAGGGTGACCTCATTTATGGGGGAGTGATCTCCTTGTACTGATTTTTTAGATTTGTGTCTTTCTGTTACTATTCTTAAATTCTCTCTTTGTAAGAATTAGTTCTTTTGTACTGATTTATGCGAGGCATACTACTTGCTTCTCTCATATGCGGTTTGGATACCTATTAGAGAGTTACTGAACAACTTGATATATGTTAACCACTTAGAATTGCTCACAACTTTATCTATACTTTGGGTATATACTATCTTTTTGTAATGGTTTATTTTCTTTCATTTCAATGTAAATAGCAAGAAAATACTTTTTTTTCACTTACATTGCAAGATATACAATAACCATTAAAATATAAACTAGCCTAAAAATAAAGATTAGCCTAACAACTTCGAAATAATTACCAAATTAAAATCCTAATCTTTTAAATTGTAACCATAAGATAATTTTATTTTAATAAATATATAGTTTTCATTACATGGGAATGTGAAAGCGCTCACTTGGATGCTCGGAGGAAACATCTATGAATACATCCTTTATTCGAAAAACTATACCCTAACTTTTTTATTATTATTAATGAATTCATGAGACTTATGTATTTGGTTGGCATATGTTTCTTTCTAAATTTTTATTTTTATTTTTATTTTTTTAATCATCTAATCTTTTATTAATATCTTATAATTTTTAGGAAATGGATAGATAGAAATTTATACAATTCAATTATAACATTTTGTTTATATAAATAAAATTTAAGTGAAGAAGATACCACTCTGTCCTATAACCATTTAAACTAAATTTAATGTAGAAATTGATGCAATCATTTTTTTTGGGAGGATGACGAATATTTTTTAACAAGAAGATCTCTGACCTGATACATTGATTAGTGCTCTCGTGCTCCAAGAAGATTTTCCTGAACTCGTTGCTAGTAGGCTTTGCTTGGTCTAGAGATTCGGCCTTGAAGTTCTTTTGGATCTCTCTGCAGTCAGAGGCTTGAGTTATTCTGGATGAAGCTCGACCCTCTTCGAAGAAGATCTGGACATCTTTGCTGGGGTTTCGGTTTTTCAGTGCTCTGAGAGTTTCTGCCATGGCTGATGGAGGTGTTGGAGACATTTACCACCTTTCACACTCATTTTGGTCAATTTGGCCTAGTTAAACCATTATCCTAAGTATTATTGACTTAATTGACATCAAAGGAGCACTAGATGACATCAGCTAGATCACACCCACGCTTACCTTCAGTCAAGGAGGCTAACTTAGCCTTCTCCTACATTCGGGGAGGCTAACTGAAGCACTCCGGGGGTGATCTGAGTGTCATTAATGCCCCATATTGCTAATTGATGGTTATAATCAGTTAAATAGAGAAGTGAAGGTGCCCTCCATCATTAAATTGATTATTTATTGATTATTTAATGAATTGGAGTCAACAGGGGTTCCTCCAACCACTTATGATGTTCAGTTACACTTCAGTTAACCTCATCGGGGTTCATTGGAGTCATTGATGCGCTACCACTTGATGGTTGGCTTGCTGTGACATGTGTCTAACCTAATTTCAGTTAGACTCGGTCATTTATTGCACTTCGACTTCAGTTAGGGCTCAGTTGAGTCAATTAGGGTTTTGATTAGTGGTTAACTTGAGTGTTGACTGTGGCTTACATTTAGTTAACCTAGACTCACTCATTCAATTCGAATGACCTCCTTGGGAATTCGAATTGCTTTGTCATTCATGCTTGCAGCATGATCTTGTATTGTATTACTCATTCTTTGTGTGAATATACAGAGCGACTACTCATTTTGTAGCACAATTACACCATTTTCATGACTTATTGTTATTAATCTTTGATGAAACTTGTGTTTAGTCCCTAGATCACTGTGTGAAATTAATATGGTATCAGAGCTCTGTTGCAGCTGCAACCTTTTTTCCCAAATTTGTAAAATTTTGGACCCTCCTTTTGATTTTATCTAGCCCAGGTTTGTTTAATTTCTTTAAATCTGTCCTCGAAGTCCAGTTTTCTCTGCTTAAGAAATTGATCATCGAAAGCTCAGTCAACTATTTTTCCGTTGTTTCGGGAGTTGAATGATCTAATACTACCGTTTTCTTCGCCGAAACTGCGGAAACCTTGGAGTCTTTGTTTTATTTGAAAACTTAACTTATGATTTTTCGATGATTTTTTATTCGCTGTCGGAAGTCTGTTAATGTTTGAGTCGGGGCATTAGTTCTCTATGCCGCCAACGTTTCGGAAGGGAAATGATGAACAACTCTTTTTTCTCGTCGATCTGTGGCCTTATCACCTTGTGGTTTTTTTGCTCAAATATTTCAATTTTCGATGATTCTTTTTCTTTTTGCTATCAGATGGTTTTTTGACAAGCGATTGGAGGTTTAGTCCTCTACAACGCCGCTGTTTCGGAGGGCTTGTCCTTTGCATTGCCGACACTGCGGAGGCGTTCAGATTTAATTTTCCAACCGTTAGCACTTAGGACCCCCGATCGCTAACGTGGAACCGTAGTTTTTTGTGAGTCCGTCGTTGCGGTTGTCGATCAAACTATTTGCCCGATGTTTAGTGTTTTCAACCGCCGATGCATTAGTGGTTTGTGGTTTCGATCTCCGATGCATAACTATCGACGGCGTTTAGTGTTCGGGAGCGCCGACACTACGGCAACATTTAGCTTTGCAATGCCGACACTGCGGAAGTGTTGGGGTTTAAATCACCAACGCATAGTGTTTAGAGGTTCCGCTTGCCGATAGATTTGGAGCCCGCCAACGCATAAACCTTAGAGCTTCCGATCACTGACGATTTTATTTGATCGCAGAAGCCATAGTCAGTCTAACTCCCGCCGTTGCGGCTGCGTAGTGAACTATCTTCCCGATGCTTAGTGCTTCCACTCACCAATGAAGGTTTTTTTCCCGTCAATATCTTTTATCGAGGGTTTTCCATGACGAGGAGCATAGTATAGAGTCTAGTGTTTTGGAGATTAGCAGTAGCGGCAATGTGGTTCATGCTTTCATCGGAGGATTTCGAGTTAGTTCAGATGCGACCCAGATTAAGATGAAGAATATTTGCTATCAGGGTTGTTTTTTTGGTTACAGACAGGGTTTTAAGCACAACCGAAGGATTTTATTTGCCTTGCCATTCTTTCTTTTCATGCATTAATACTGTGTATAGTTATTTTATAGAATGAATATGGAGGAGGTAAATAGATTGATACAGTTTTTTGTTATTTTGGTAAAAGCTAAATGGTCTAAGGACATGCTATGTTTATGACAGGGTGATTGCTGTAAATAAGATATGTCTAAAAGACAAAAGTAAAAGAGGCAAAGAATTGGTTGAAGAATGAGGAAGAAGAAAGAAAGAGAGTTGCAGAGGAGGCAGCAATGAGGAAGAGAAAGAGAAATGGAGAAGCAGAGATAAACGAAAGAGAAGAAGAAGGTGAGGGTCTGATATTAACAAGATCTAAAAAAGACCAACAGATTACTAAGCATATCGATAGCAGCAGAGGCCCAGGCTTGGAAAAAGTTCATCAGCGACCAAGCTGGTCCCTCTTCATAAAGTACTCTTAAATTTTAATTTAAAATGTAACATATTGTATAAATTATGAGCACATACTACAAGACAAAATTTTGGAAGTGAAAGGTTGAGGAAGCCCAAAGGTCATCGAGGGGCAGCCCAAAGGTTTTGCTTTTTTGTATAAATAGAGGAGAGTTTGAATGTGAACTATTTCGTTTTCAGCTTACTTCCATTAACTATGAGATCGTTCTAACTCAGTGAATTTCTTCTTGTTATGAATGTACTCTAGTTTATTTTGTGAAATTTCCACTGTGAGTAATGAAGGTTGTCATAAACAATAAGCTATCTTGTTGTTCATATTTCTATTAATGTTCATGTGTTTTGAAATAAATAACAGCTATCTGTAATTTTTCTTAATACATGCACATAAATACATTACTCATTGTTAGCTGATAATTCTACTCCCTAGGGATAGGTTAGTTAGTTAAATTTAGTTTCTTGCTGTGTGTGATTTAGATGCGAGAGAGTTAAGATGAGAGGTAAGAACCTACGCATCACATTGTGACACTCCTCATTATCTCTATCAATCTGTATTTTTAAATAGGCACTTGCACATCATACTTAAACACAAAAAAACTAAAAATATACACGATGGCCCAGGCTGTAACCGGTAAAACATTTTAATTTGTTACTTGACCTACGGTAGCCGGACTGTAAACGAGACGGATTCCCCATACCAAACAGTAACGGGCTAGTTGGGAACGTATATTGGGGAGAATCCCTAACTGTTGTTACCTGCGATTTTCCAGGCCTCAACAGTTTTTGGCGCTAGAAGGAGGGCCACCAGTGCATGGCTGGCAGAGGAAACTCATTTCCTCGAAATTATTCCACCGGTGACAGTTCTGAAATTAGTTTGTTTTACAAATCCACTCCTGAAGATAAAGAGAAAGGGTATATGTATCCTGTGGATAACGAAGTGGTTGATGATTTAAGAAGAATCACTAGGGCATATGCAAAAAAAATTGGAGGATTACCTATCATTTCTGTCTTACCTAGAAGAGAGTATCAGAAGAAATATCACCCTAAATTAGAAGACTCAGTGTTGGTAGAAGATCTTGAAGAACTGGTAGAAGCAGCCTTACAAGAAGTTGACCAACCTTTGAATTAGTTGGACCCAAATACACCTTATTGTTCACCTGTTCATACCCCTATTCAGTCACCACCTCATTCTCCACTCAAAATCATGGCTCATTTAAATACAAACCAACCACCTCCACCACCTGCTTGGAAAGCTAGGTCACCTTTAAATTTGACACCTCCTTCGCATGATTTGCCTCAATATTTTGACAAAATGTTACCCAAGTTTGAACCAGGTGAAGGAATTTTGGTAGATGATCATTTACAAAGTTTTTACCTGTGTATAGAAGGATTACAAGCTGGGGAGCATGAAGATGTAGTATGTAGATTGTTTCCCCACACTCTGAAAGGAAAAGCAGCCTCATGGTATTTTGCACTTCCTGCAAATTCAATCACGGATTGGAACACATTTGAGAGATTGTTTAGAAGTGAATATGCAGTTCAAAAAACTCATGCAGCCTTAATGAAGGGGTTGTGTGCTCTAAAGAAAGAAAGAAAAGAAAAGGTACATGATTTTACTCAAAGATTTGCTACTTACCTAAACAATTTTACTACAGTAAATAAGCCATTTGAAAATGCTCTCATAGAATACTATACCTCAGCCCTTGGGCCTGATCTAGCCATGTTTTCCAAGACATCAGTGAGACCTACATTAGCAGAAACTTATGAAGAAGTTGAGAAGGTAGAGGCTGAGTTGGAAAGCATAGAAAATTATCCTGAGCAGTCAAGAGAAAAGACTTTTGGAAGCAAAAAACCTTTATTACTGAATAAACCTAAGGATGAGCGGCCACAGGATTTTGAAGGGATGTTGAAGATAATGCAAAATTTATCCAACAGAGTGATAGATTTAGATAGGGAAAGAGAGGCTCACAAATCATATAAGCCTTACTATAAAAAGTGGAAGGACGACAATCAACCTAAAACTCCTCCACACAGTCCTGCAACAATGAATTTAACTGATGTAGGCATGGATAATTTTTGTACCTTTCATCAGTAGCCTCATTCTAAAAAGAACTGTCCACAATGGATCAATTCTATGACATTTGTAATGAATCAGTTATTGGACTCCAAATTAACAGACACTGATAAGGAGGAAGAAAAGGACAATCAATCCACAAGAAAACAAGAGGAGGATATTCTGATTTTATGGGATTGTGTCTCAATGTTTGATACAGAAGAGGGAGATTCTTTAAAACAAGAGGAAACATCAGAAACCAATGAACAACAAGAAGTCAGGGTTTGTTAAAAGAAGACAATTCAATACTTCCGAAGATTATGAAACTTCAGGAAAATATGAAGAAGATATAGAAGAACACTACAACTGTTAAAATACCTGAATTTACCATTTCAAGTCAAGACCCAAAGAAAATTAACATGCATGTTAAGCCTATTGAAGACAAGGTTGATAATGTCAAGAAGAATCTCAAAGCACCTGAGATGGGGTATGATATTGTGGAAGACATTAAAAAGGCTAAGGAAAATATCTCATTATTTGAAATGTGTAATGTACCTCAACAGAAAGAAAAATTGTTAAAAGCACTTGAAGTACCAGAAGAAGAGCTTCCTACTGATAATCAACCTGAAGAAGAAGTTGTTGAAGCAAGTGTGGGAGGTAAGTCTAAGTTTAAAACCCCACCATTTCTCCTAAATTTTGAGATTTCCAACTATAATGTGCACAATTTTTTAGTAGACTCAGGGGCATCAATCAATGTTATGCCACTTTCAGTCTGCAAGAGAATTAATGGACAACCTAAACCATCCACTTGGCAGGTTATTCAATTAGATAGGACAACTGTGAAAGTAATAGGAGAAATGGAAGATTTTCTAATTCGCTTATCTGCAAATGAGAAGGTATGTCAGTACATCGATATTGTAGTAGCAGACATACCTGATGTTTATGAACTTGTTTTGAGTCGAGACTAGTCAACAAGGCTAGATGGATACTTTGCATCAGATTGGTCACATCTGTGGTTGCCTCACAAGGGAAGTCCCAATCAGATAAAAATATTAAGAGAGCCTCACATGAAGTACAATGTTACTCAGTTGGAGGGAAAAAATGAACCAGTGAATTCTATGTTGGGAAATTACTTCATTGAATTGGAACTGCGGAATTACCTAGCTGAAGAAGCCAGCAGTACACCAAACACCCAGCCCGATCTCCTTCGATTTTCACGGGCTGATGAGATTGACTGTAAAATAGTAGATTTAGTTTCAAATGTAGTTTTTAATTCAAGTTTGGTAGAACTAGATAATGGGTAGGTTCTTTTCAAATTGCAGTCAAGCTTAGCCCCTCAACTCACAAGTTGCTAGATTTACAGGGGTGGGCAGAGAACTTACCAGTTAATGGTTTAGTTCTCAAACTTTATTTTTCTTGATTTAATTTCTTGGTTATCTTGTACATAAATAAACTGATTGGTTTGTTTTATTTTAGTTTTGATTTGTTGATTTTTGTTTGTTTAGTTAGGGTTTAATTGATTTTAATAAAGAAGCACAACTTTTGGTTGCATGGAGTTCATCAGAATTCTGGATTAACTAAAATATTTGATTATGAGATTGTGTACTATTGATTTATTTGAAAGAACTTCTTCTAGTTTAGTAGTTTTCCTAAATGGCTATGAACACGTTGAAGTCCTACTTAATCCTTGTAAAATCACCAGGATCAAAAGGTCTAGATTACTATTTTGAGGCTCCATCCATCTCACATTTAAAATGTCTTAGGGGGTGACAGCAAAAGACCCATGGAGAGGAAGCACGATAAACAGTATATTATGTTTAAATGATCCCATGCCAAGAATTGAAAGCCAAAAGGAAAATAAGAGTCAAAATCTCCTAAGAAGAGCAATATGTATCAAAACAAAGTACTGAACCATACGAGTTCAAGATTGCCAAAGTTCTTCTCCGTCCATGAGCTAAAAAATCAATACATCTCTCACACAAAAGGATACTATGGATAGAGGAGCCTGAATAAAAATTCAGAAAGAAGGCATGCAGGAGGACTCAGAAAGGACAAAAAGTCCAAAAGCACAAAAGTGCAATAATGGCATGGGAATGAGGAACAAATGAATATTTATGTTTGCCATGTGTTACATTCCTGTGGTGTCCAAGCTGGGAGCTACCCGAAGACAAAGGTAAAAAATGAAACTCATATTCTTGTCCTAAAAAGAGTTATCTAGACTTTGAAATCTTGGTTTCCATTTTCCCTAAATTGGACTATCATCAATGATTAAAAGTACATACATCTACCATTTGAGAAATCCAGACATCTAGAAGAATTCAACATGTTGGTATTTATTGTCAAACAGTCTGTTACTTAAAGAAGAAATTGTCTAGAGATATGTGTTCACCAGGTAGTTGCCAATTGTTGCAGCTGCAACCTTTTTTCCCAAATTTGTAAAATTTTGGACCCTCCTTTTGATTTTATCTAGCCCGGGTTTGTTGAATTTCTTTAAATCTGTCCTGAAAGTCTAGTTTTCTCTGCTTAAGAAATTGATCGTCGGAAGCTCAGTCAACTATTTTTTCGTTGTTTCGGGAGTTGAATGATCTAAGACTACTGTTTTCTTCGCTGAAACCGCGGAAACCTTGGAGTATTTGTTTTATTTGAAAAATTAACTTATGATTTTTTGATGATTTTTTATTCGCTGTCGAAAGTTTGTAAATGTTTGAGTCAGGGCATTAGTTCTCTATGCCGCTGACATTTCGGAAGGGAAACGATGAACAACTCTTTTTTCTCGCTGATCTATGGCCTTATCACGTTGTGGTTTTATTGCTCAAATCTTTCGATTTTTTATTATTCTTTTTCTTTTGGCTATCGAATGGTTTTTTGACAAGTGATCAGAGGTTTAGTCCTCTACGATGCTGCCATTTTGGAGGGCTTGTCCTTTGCATTGCCGACACTGCGGAGGCATTCAGATTTAATTTTCGGACCGTTAGCACTTAGGATTCCCGATCGTTGACGTGAAATCGTAGTTGTTTGTGAGTCCGCCGTTGCGGCTGTCGATCAAGCTATTTGCCCGATGTTTAGTGTTTTCAATCGTCGATGCATTAGTGGTTTGTGGTTCTGATCTCCGACGCATAACTATTGGCGGCATTTAGTGTTCGGGAGCGCCGAAACTAGGGCATAGTTTAGCTTTGCATTGCCGACACTGCGGAAGTGTTGGGGTTTAAATCACCGACACATAGTGTTTAGAGGTTCCACTTGTCGATAGATTTGGAGTCCGACGACGCATAAACCTTAGAGCTTTCGATCGCCGATGGTTTTATTTGATCACAGAAGCTGTAGTCAGTCTGTTTCCCGTCGTTGCGGTTGCGTAGTGAACTATCCGCTCGATGCTTAGTGCGTCTGCTCGTCGATGAAGGTTTTTTTCCCGCCGATATCTTTTACCGAGGGTTTTCCACAACGAGGAGCATAGTATAGAGTCTAGTGTTTTGGAGATTAGCAGTAGCGGCAATGTAGTTCATGCTTTCATCGAAGGATTTCGAGTTAGTTCAGATGTGACCAGGATTAAGATGAAGAATCTTTGCTATCAGGGTTGTCTTTTTGGTTACAGACAGGGTTTTAAGCACAACTGAAGGATTTTATTTGCCTTGTCATTCTTTCTTTTCATGCATTAATACTGTGTATAGTTATTTTACATAATGAATATGGAGGAGGTAAATAGACTGATACAGTTTTTTGTTATTTTGGTAAAAGATAAATGGTCTAAGGACATGCTATGTTTATGACAGGGTGATTGCTGTAAAGAAGATATGTCTAAAAGACAAAAGCAGAAGAGGAAGAGAATTGGTTGAAGAATGAGGAAGAAGAAAGAAAGAGAGCTGCAGAGGAGGCAACAATGAGGAAGAGAAAGAGAAATGAAGAAGCAAAGATAAAGAAAAGAGAAGAAGAAAGTGAGGGTCAGAGATTAACAAGATCTAAAAAAGACCAATAGCAGTAGAGGCCCAGGCTTGGAAAAAGTTCATCAGCAACCAAGATGGTCCCTCTTCATAAAGTGCTCTTAAATTTTAATTTAAAATGTAACATATTGTATAGATTATGAGCACATACTACAAGACAAAATTTTGGAACTGAAAGGTTGAGGAAGCCCAAAGGTCATCGAGGGGCAGCCCAAAGGTTTTGCTTTTTTGTAAAAATATAGTAAAGTTTAGATGTAGAAAGGACTTTTTCCCAGATCATTTGTGAGAGTATATTGTAAGAAGAACTATTTCCTTTTGCAATAAAGAATTACAAGTTTCCTGCTGGAGAAATCTTGGTGGAATGTTTCAAATGTTTTGCTATGGATCAGTTGAATGTGAAATATTTTGTTTTCAGCTTACTTCCATTAACTATGAGATCGTTCTAACTCAGTGAATTTCTTCTTGTTATGAATGTACTCTGGTTTATTTTGTGAAATTTCCACTGTGAGTAATGAAGGTTGTCATAAACAATAAGCTATCTTGTTGTTCATATTTCTATTAATGTTCATGTGTTCTGAAATAAATAACAACTATCTGTAATTTTTCTTAATACATGTGCAGAAATACATTACTCATTGTTACTTGATAATTCTGCTCCCTAGGGATAGGTTAGTTAGTTAAATTTAGTTTCTTGATGTGTGTGATTTAGATGAGAGAGAGTTAAGACGAGAGGTTAGAACCTAAGCATCACATTGTGACACTCCTTGTTATCTCTATCAATCTGCATTTTTAGATAGGCACTTGCACATCATACTTAAACACAAAAAACTAAAAATATACACAGTGGACCGGGCCGTAACCGGTAAAACATTTTAATTTGTTACTTGACCTACGGTAGCCGGACAGATTCCCCATACCAAACAGTAATGGGCTAGTTGGGAACGTTTATTGGGGAGAATCCCTAAGTGTTGTTACCTGCGATTTTCCAGGCCTCAACAAGCTCACGGCGGGACGAAGCTCAGATCTCTCAAAAACAAGGTTTTTGACAGATCTTGCATGAAAATTGAGCAATAGATTAAAAATCCAGCACTGCACATGAAGCCAAGGCTTACCACTTAATACCCCAAGTAAAGAACTTGTTGATCAAGCTTGCTTGTTTGACTATGCTGGGTGTGATGAAAGCCTAAAATGTGCAGGCTTCCCGACCTTCCATTGCCCTTTTTGTTGTGATTTTCAGGTTTTTGACAGGTGAAAGCATTCGCTCCAGTAGATTCAAATGGCTTCTTTAGTGGATATTTTGATTACGTTCAATTTCCTCTCATGGAAAGGAGACATTGAGATCCAACTATGTTCCAGAGGACTCTATAGGGTCACCATGGACACTAAAGAAGAGCCTGGTTTTGCAATAGATAAATCTAGATTCTTGAATAAGAAGGATGAAGCATTCGGATTCTTGTGCCTCTCTGTTTCCCGTGATCTTCTTTTCCATCTTTCTGGATTGAAGAATCCAAAGGAAATTTGGGACAAATTGGAAACCTTGTATGGAAAGTAGGATGATTTGAGAGTTTACCAGCTCGAAAATGAATTGATGTCTCTCCAGCCTTCCAATTTTGAGACCTTGAATGACTTTTTCACAAAGTTCAAGCACATTGTCTTACTGTTGAAGCACTGCAAAGTGGAGAAGGAGGATGATCGGCTCATCCTCACTATACTCTCCAAAATTGGAGCTGATTATTCAGTTTTTGTCTCTACATTCCGTGCGGGGAAGCTCACTTCCCCTGGATGGAAGATGCCTTCATTGAGTCCCTAACAAGTGAACATGATAAGCTTGTCCAGATGGGGATCATCAGATCCTCCCATGATCAAGCCCTCCATGTCTCGGGGCCCAAATATCTGAAGGGTAAAGGAAAGCAGCAGAAGAACCCAAAAACTAAATTCGAAGCTACTAAGCCTAAAGTTGAAAACCATCAGCATGATGAGTCTTCCGGCTCAAAGAAGAACAAAGGAAAAGGGCATCATGGAAAAGAAAAATTCAAGTGTTCATACTGCGGGAAGGGCTTCCACCATGAACATGCCTGCATGAAGAAGAAGCTTGATGAAGCTACCTCTCTCCTTGATATAAATCACATCAATCTTCCAGAAATCTTTTGGAGGAGAGATCAACAAGATCGGAAACCACATCATGAAAAAGGTCATGCCCTCATGGCAAGCAGTTCGAAGTCCAAAGAACTCTTGATTGATTTTCGAGCTTCGAACCACATGATGGCTCAAAGAGACTCCTTTAGATCCTTGGAGACCAGAAAATCCATCCCCATCCACATGGGAGATGACTCCACCATCATTTCAGAAGGACAAGGTACGGTTGATCTTGAGAATGGCTATTTTTCAAATGTTTTGTATGTACCGTCTCTGGCATCAAATCTCCTTAGTGTTTATTAGATGACACATACAGGAGTGCCTAAGAGAGTATCTTTCAGCCTGAATTATATTGAGATAACAGAACTTGCATCTGGGAAACTCATTGCTAAAGGCCTTGCAAACCATCATGCAAAAGCCGATGAGTTCTCCCACTTTGTGGCGAATTCAAAGCCCACCGCTCTACTAACTCATGGAAATGAAGTTAGTAGGCTATGGCATGAGAGGTTTGGCCATCTAAATTTCAAATATTTGCATCAATTACAGAAAAACTCCATGGTTGAAGGCCTCCCGGTCCTCAAGGAAACCACTGGAATTTGCAAGGGCTGAGTGGTTGGAAAACACCCTGAGCACAAGTATGATCGGGGGAAGGCAAACTGAGCTACATGCATATTGGGGCTGATACATTTTGATATTAGTGGTCCGATTCCTGTCACATCCATGAATGGATCAAGGTATCTGCTGACTTTTATTGATGATTTTTCAAGGTATACATGGGTTTTCTTTCTCAAAAAGAAGTTTGAAGTATGTGAAAAATTCACTGAGCTGAAGGCCTTGATCAAAACTGATCTCCACAATGCATTTGAAATGAGCGATTTGGGGCTCTTAAAACAATTTTTGGGGCTCGAAATTGAGCAAAATTCTAATGGGATAATGGTCACTCAGTCCAAATACATATTATACCTTTTAGTCAAGTTTAACATGGCTAAATGTAGGCCTGTACCATTCCATTTCCTTTCACGGATCATCCTTGAAGAAGGAAAAAGCACACCTCCCATGGACTACACTATCTATCGACAACTGATTGGTAGCTTGTTGTACTTGACACATTCTCAGCCTGATATATGTTATGCTGTGAATGTTGTATCAAGATACATGCAGCAGCCTCATGATATTCATTGGAAGGAAGCCAAGAGGATCCTGCAGTATATTCAGGGAACTAGGACCTACGACATTCACTATGTTGCAGACTCCGAGCTAGAGCTGGTAGGATACACAGATTCTGATTGGGCAGGTGATTCTATTGATCGGAACTCTACTTCCAGATATGTATTCATGTTTGGTGGTGGCCCCATTTGCTGGTCTAGAAAAAAGCAGGCTGCCATATCATTATCTTCCACAGAGGCCAAGTATCGAGGAGCGGTGAATGCTTGCATCCAAGCAGTTTGGTTGAAAGGCATTCCTTCAGAGTTTGATCTTGGTACTACTTTG
>LPNX010058117.1:595052-626087 GCA_001517045.1 Pseudotsuga menziesii | reverse complement strand
CCTTCTCCTACATTCGGGGAGGCTAACTGGAGCACTCCGGGGGTGATCTGAGTGTCATTAATGCCCCATATTGCTAACTGATGGTTACAATAAGTTAAATAGAGCAGTGAAGGCGCCCTCCATCATTAAATTGATTATTTAATGAACTGGAGTCAACAGGGGCGCCTCCAAGAACTTTTGATGTTCAGTTACACTTCAGTTAACCTCATCGAGGTTCATTAGAGTCATTGATGTGCTACCACTTGATGGTTGGCTTGCTGTGACATGTGTCTGACCTACTTTCAACTAGACTCAGTCATTTATTTCACTCTGACTTCAGTTAGGGCTCAATTGAGTGAATTAGGGTCTTGATTAGTGGTTAACTTGAGTGTTGACTGTGGCTTACATTCAGTTAAGCTAGACTCACTCATTCAATTTGAATGACTTCCTTGGGAATTCGAATTACTTTGTCATTCATGCTTGCAACATGATCTTGTATAGTATTGCTCATTCTTTGTGTGAATATACAGAGTGGTCTTGACTTGAAAGGGCATCATGGAAAGGAAAAATTCAAGTGTTCATACTGCGGGAAGGGCTTCCACCATGAACATACCTGCATGAAGAAGAAGCTTGATGAAGTTGCCTCTCTCCTTGATATAAATCACATCAATCTTCCGGAAAGCTTTCGGAGCAGAGATCAACAAGATCGGGAACCACATCATGAAAAAGGTCATGCCCTCATGGCAAGCACTTCGAATTCCAAAGAACTCTTGATTGATTTTGGAGTTTCGAACCACATGATGGCTAAAAGAGACTCCTTTTCATCCTTGGAGACCAAAAAATCCATCCCCATCCACATGGGAGATGACTCCACCATCATTTCAGAAGGACAAGGTACGGTTGATCTTGAGAATGGATTTTTTTCAAATGTTTTGTATGTACCGTCTCTGGCATCAAATCTCCTTAGTGTTTATCAGATGAAACATACAGGAGTGCCTAAGAGAGTATCTTTCAGCCTGAATTATGTTGAGATAACAGATCTTGCATCCGAGAAACTCATTGCGAAAGGCCTTGCAAACCATCATGCAAAAGCCTATGAGTTCTCCCACTTTGTGGCGGATGCAAAGCCCACCGCTCTACTAACTCATGGAAATGAAGTTAGTAGGCTGTGGCATGAGAGGTTTGGCCATCTAAATTTCAAATATTTGCATCAATTATAGAAAACTCCATGGTTGAAGGCCTCCCGGTCATCAAGGCAACCACTGGAATTTGCAAGGGCTGTGTGGTTGGAAAACACCCTGAGCACAAGTATGATCGAGGGCAGGCAAACCGAGCTACATGCATATTGGGGCTGATACATTTTGATATCTGTGGTCCGATGCCTATCACATCCATGAATGGATCAAGGTATCTGTTGACTTTTATTGATGATTTTTCAAGGTATACATGGGTTTTCTTTCTCAAAAAGAAGTTTGAAGTATGTGAAAAATTCACTGAATTGAAGGCCTTGATCGAAAATGCCTCTGGGATTAAGATCAAGATATTGAGATATGATAGTGGCGGGGAGTATGTCAATAATGAGTTGCTGCACATATGTTTCCAAAGTGGTATTCAGGTCCAACATTCAATTCCCTACACTCCCCAGCAGAACGGTGTAGCGGAAAGGAAGAATCAATCTCTCAAGGAGATGACCACCTGTATGTTGGAATCAAAGAAGTTGGCTATGAATTTGTGGGCTGAATCCATGCATGCTGCAGCATACATTCAAAACATAGTGCCACACTCATCCATCAAAGGGACAGCCCTTTCAAAGCATACTTCGGACACAAGCCGGATGTGTTGAACCTGTAGGTGTTTGGGTCCACTCCATGGGCCCGAATTCCACTTGATAAAAGAAGGGCTTTGCAACCGCAAAGCATAGAATGTATGTTTATTGAGTATCCTGATGAATCAAAAGGTTTCAATCTACTAGATATCAAAACAAAATAGATCATCATCGAGAGAAGTGTCAAGTTCGATGAGCCTCTTCAAAAGGTGGAACTATTGAGGGAGAAAACTGCTGAATTTCCTTCCTATTCTACTGAATATTTGGATGATGAAATTGGGGGTGATGACCATGATTTGGATCCTTTGACTTCTGATACCAGTGTAAAACAAACATCAGATGCTGAATCAGAGCCTGAAGTACAAAATCATCTTCCCACATGGGCTCGACAAACACTCTCCTCCGCAGGAGATAACATTGGAAATCCGGAGGATCCAAGGAGAACCTGGTCTGATTTCCAAAGAGCAGGTATTGCTCTCTCTTGTCCTGATAATTTGTTGTCTGAAACTTGTTATTTGATGATTAGTTCAGACCCAATATCCTACTACCATTCTTGGAAGGATCCAAGATGGCAAGTTTCCATGGATGAAGAGATGAATTCTCTTCAGAAAAACACTACTTGGGAGTTAGTTTCTCTTCCTCTGGGAAGGAAATTGGTTCAATGCAAGTGGGTGTTTCAGACCAAGGTTGCTACTGATGGAAGCACCTAAAAATATAAGGCAAGTCTGTTGGCAAAAGGTTTCTCTCAGGTCTAAGGTATGGACTACCATGAGAGTTTTGCACCGGTTGCAAAAATCGACTCCATCTGCCTAGTTTTGGCAATTTCCGCATCTAAGCATTGGGAAGTGCATCATATGGATGTTAAGTCAGCCTTTCTGCATGGAGATATTCATGAGGAGATATACATGAATCAGATTGAGGGCTACATCTCTGATCCATCTTTGGTTTGCAAGCTAAAGAAGTCACTATACGGGTTAAAACATGCCCCAAGAGATTGGTATTCCAAGATGGATGCCTTCCTTCTCTTATAAAACTTCCAAAGGTGTAGATCAGATCCAAATGTGTATATACAGCAGTCTGATGGTAATTTGATTATTATTTTTTTATATGTTGATGACTTACTAATAACAGGTAGCATAGTTGCTTCCATTTTAGCCATGAAAACTACTCTCCACAATGCATTTGAAATGAGCGATTTGGGGCTCTTAAAACAATTTCTGGGGCTCGAAATTGAGCAAAATACTGATGGGATAATGGTCACTCAGTACAAATACATATCATACCTGTTAATCAAGTTTAACATGGCTAAATGTAGGCCGATACCATTCCATTTCCTTTCACGGATCATCCTTGAAGAAGGAAAAAGCACACCTCCCATGGACTACACTATCTATCGACAGCTGATTGGTAGCTTGTTGTACTTGACACATTCTCAGCCTGATATATGTTATGCCGTGAATGTTGTATCAAGATACATGCAGCAGCCTCATGATATTCATTGGAAGGAAACCAAGAGGATCCTGTAGTATATTCAAGGAACTAAGACCTACGACATTCACTATGCTGCAGACTCCGAGCTAGAGCAGGTTGGATACAGAGATTCTGATTGGGCAGGTGATTCTATTGATCGGAAGTCTACTTTCGGATATGTATTCATGTTTGGTGGTGGCCCCATTTGCTGGTCTAGTAAAAAGCAGGCTTCCACAGAGGCCGAGTATCGAGGAGCGGTGAATGCTTGCATCCAAGCAGTTTGGTTGCATGGCATTCTTTCAGAGTTTGATCTTGGTAGTACTTTGTCCATTGTCCTCTTTTGTGAGAATCAAAGTGCTATTAAGATATCCACAGATCTAGTTACCAGGCAGAGGACCAAGCATGTAGAGATCCACATGCACTATATAAGGGAGCTAGTGCATGATAGGACCATCATTTTGCAATACTGCTCGACTGATGAGCAGATTGCAGACATCTTCAACGAGAGCTTTTTAGAAAAGAAGTTCACTTACCTCCGTTCAATGTTGGGGGTGAGTCCATCAAGGTGATCAGACTTCTTTTTG
Source organism: Pseudotsuga menziesii (assembly GCA_001517045.1). NCBI lineage: Eukaryota > Viridiplantae > Streptophyta > Pinopsida > Pinales > Pinaceae > Pseudotsuga > Pseudotsuga menziesii. Next base: position 622,229 of record LPNX010058117.1, on the reverse strand, counting down.
TGTTTAGCTTGGGGGGGGGGGTGGTGTTTCCCTCTTTTCCTCACTTAGTTTGTTTTTGGGCATTGTTTCAGTTTCAGTATTTTACAGGGTGACCTATGGCCATAGTTGCCATGGCCCTAGCATTTTTATGCATTTTATGTTTTCTAACTCCTCCTAAGTATAGCTTAAGGGGGCGTGTTGGAGACATTCCACCTTTCACACTCATTTTGGTCAATTTGGCTTAGTTAAACTACTATCCTGAGTATTATTGACTTAATTGACATCAGAGGAGCACTAGATGACATCAACTAGATCACACCCAGGCCTACCTTCAATCAAGGAGGCTAACTTAGCCTTCTCCTACATTCGGGGAGGCTAACTGGAGCACTCCGGGGGTGATCCGAGTGTCATTAATGCCCCATATTGCTAACTGATGGTTACAATCAGTTAAACAGAGCAGTGAAGGTGCCCTTCATCATTAAATTGATTATTTATTGATTATTTAATGAACTGGAGTCAACAGGGGCGCCTCCGAGCACTTTTGATGTTCAGTTACACTTCAGTTAACCTCATCGAGGTTCATTAGAGTCATTTATGTTCTACCACTTGATGGTTGGATTGCTATGACATGTGTCTGACCTACTTTCAGTTAGACTCAGTCATTTATTGCACTCTGACTTTAGTTAGGGCTCAGTTGAGTGAATTAGGGTTTTGATCAGTGGTTAACTTGAGTGTTGACTGTGGCTTACATTCAGTTAAGCCAGACTCACTCATTCAATTCTAATGACCTCTTTGGGAATTCGAATTACTTTGTCATTCATGCTTGCATCATGATCTTGTATTGTATTACTCATTCTTTGTGTGAATATACAGAGTGGTCTTGACTTGAAAGGGCATCATGGAAAGGAAAAATTCAAGTGTTCATACTGTGGGAAGGGCTTCCACCATGAACATGCCTGTATGAAGAAGAAGCTTGATGAAGCTACCTCTCTCCTTGATATAAATCACATCAATCTTCCGGAAATATTTCAGAGGAGAGATCAACAAGATCGGGAACCACATCATGAAAAAGGTCATGCCCTCATGGCAAGCACTTCGAAGTCCAAAGCACTCTTGATTGATTTTGGAGCTTTGAACCACATGATGGCTCAAAGAGACTCCTTTTCATCCTTGGAGACTAGAAAATCCATCCCCATCCACATGGGAGATGACTCCACCATCATTTCAGAAGGACAAGGTACGGTTGATCTTGAGAATGGCTATTTTTCAAATGTTTTGTATGCACCGTCTCTGGCATCAAATCTCCTTAGTGTTTATCAGATGACACATACAAAAGTGCCTAAGAGAGTATCTTTCAGCCTGAATTATGTTGATATAACAGAGCTTGCATCCGGGAAACTCATTGCTAAAGGCCTTGCAAACCGTCATGCAAAAGCCTATGAGTTCTCCCACTTTGTGGCGGATGCAAAGCCCACCACTTTACTAACTCATGGAAATGAAGTTAGTAGGTTGTGGCATGAGAGGTTTGGCCATCTAAATTTCAAATATTTGCATCAATTACAGAAAAAATCCATGGTTGAAGGCCTCCTGGTCATCAAGGCAACCACTGGAATTTGCAAGGGCTGTGTGGTTGGAAAACACCCTGAGCACAAGTATGATCGGGGAAGGCAAACCGAGCTACATGCATATTGGGGCTGATACATTTTGATATTACTGGTCTGATGCCCGTCACATCCATGAATGGATCAAGGTATCTGCTGACTTTTATTGATGATTTTTCAATGTATACATGGGTTTTCTTTCTCAAAAAGAAGTTTGAAGTATGTGAAAAATTCACTGAACTGAAGGCCTTGATCGAAAATGCCTTTGGGCTTAAGATCAATATCTTGAGATCTGATAATGGCAGGGAGTATGTCAGTAATGAGTTGCTGCACATATGTTCCCAAAGTGGTATTCAGGTCCAACATTCAATTCCCTACACTCCCCAGCAGAACGGTGTAGTGGAAAGGAAGAATCAGTCTCTCAAGGAGATGACCACCTGTATGTTGGAATCAAAGAAGTTGGCTGCGAATTTGTGGGCTGAAGCCATGCATGCTGCAGCGTAGATTCAGAAAATAGTGCCACACTCATCCATGAAAGGTGTTATCCGCCTAAATGGCACCTCTCCGTCCGAGTGCCGACATTCCTCATGTTGGTACACAAAAGGACAACTATGGATTGAGGTTTGCCCAGGGTACTATAGAGTGGCTTATTTTATAAAACATTCTTCCTTTATCCAGCTAGTTACTTTGGCTTTTTTACTATGTTAAGTTGTATTCACGACTCTCCCTTTATACAACTCGTGAGTCATTCGCGAGTGTCGGTTGCTGCAAGTCGCGAATGGATGTATTCGCGGGTTGCCCTTATGGTAAGTCGTGAATCATTCGCGGGTTGTCCTTCTACATACCCACGAATGTGTCCCTTAACAGTTAAACATAAAAACACTCGCTGATTGGAGATTAGTTAAGTTATTTAACTTAATTTCCTTAACTGTTACAACTTCCCCAACCTTCGAGAACTGCCTTATTTCACCCATATAAATACAGGCCTTGGGGAGGGTGTTGATAGATAGTCTTGGAGAGCAAAGTTATGCTGGTGGATTGTATACAGAAGTCTTTGGAGCAGTGGAACTCAAAATCCTTTGGTTGTAGAGGATTCCTTGTCTCAGACGTTGGGTTGTAATCTGAACTCTTTCCATTATTGATAATAAAGAGAATCCTTCTTCCATATGTGTTTCATGTGTATTGGTTTGATAAATGTTTATGTTTATGCATCTTGTATGTGATTTATCTAACCTGTTTATATATATATGAATCATCTTGAATCTGGAAGATTGACTCTTGACAGGTGAAAGAGGAGCAATCTTGAAGACTTTGGAAGTGGAACAGAGAGGAAGAGGATAGCAAGGATCGACCTTCGTTTAACAAGTAAGTCCTTCTAACCCTCCTATTTCCTATTCTGCACTTTAGAAGTCAATTGTCTGCAAGTTGATTGAGTATGTTGGTAACCCCAGACCTATGGTTATTTGGTGTATATTCCTTTACAACAGAACTGGTGACTCCGTTGGGGATGCCTAGACTACTATAGGTTTTTCTGTCTCCTGACCAGTCTTTGCTTGGAAGTTTGTCTGTGATCTTTTGTCCTGGTTTATACTTGCTTCAGTATTCGAAAGTCTTGGTTATTTTTCTTGTTTTTGAGAAAAAATTTATACCCATTCGCGAGTTGTCCTTCTAGACAGTTGCGAATGCAGGTTCACATTCGCGGGTTGCTATACTGGACAGTCGCGAGTTGCTCTTATAGACAGTCGCGAGTATGCCTGGAAGTAGGGATTTTTTAAAGTTAAAGTTTGCTTGTTCTTTGCTTTGGGTAATCCCTGTTTCTGAGTGGATTTTCTTCTGAATGCTGTGTGGCTTGTTTGAGTGCCTCTGTTGATCACATTTTGTGCTTTTTCGAAAGCCCTTGAGTTTTTTTTGCTTGGCTTATTTACTGTTTGCATGCTGAAGTGGTTGGCCTGTTTGGGTTGTGGGCTAATGTGTCTTTGCCCAGATCTGTGATCAGGGTCTTGGACTCTATTTTCCAGTCTGTCTTCTGACAGTAACTGGTTGTCATTTGCCTTTATAAGTCTACAATGATTTTTTTCATTGTGTGCACCCAAGATAGGGTTCCTAGACTTCCTTGTTGGTTGTCTTTTGTTTCTGTCAGCCTGTTGGCTTCAGTTTGTTGCTTTTAGACAATTTATTTGATTCAAGTTTGCTCAAGTACATTACCTTGTAGGTGAATGACTTTTAGGGAATTAGTGTCATCCCTTTTGGTTGTTCTTTATCTATGTGGTAAGCTTTTTATAGCATTAGGGTTTGCTCTTTGCTCTTTCTCCCACCTCCTTTGCTTGGTATGGTTTTTGGCTTATGTTTCTGGTCAACCTCTGTTAGTGATCTTTGTTTGATTTCAGAATCTTGTTGGTGTTGTTTTTCTTCTTCTTCTGTTGGTTAACTTCACCTCGCCAAAATAGTTGACTTGTCTTTTATGCAAGCCTTCCTTCCAAGTAGGGTTTATATTGACTTTAGTTCTTTCTAGAGTTTGTTTGGTGGTGGTATAGCAAAGTTCCTTTTGGTTTGTTCTTCTTATCTGCATACTTTGCTTTGTAGGTAGTTTTATTTTGCATTTATAAAGGAAAATTAAAAAGAACGTATACTTGTTTGTGCTGCTTGCCCCCCCTCACCTCCTTCTTTGGCTTGACCTTGTTGGACAAGGTACTGAGCAGCCTTTGTTTGTAGGTTTAGATTGATACTTGGGACTTCTTGACCTTTGTTTATGTCAGTATTTTTGCTCAGTCTCTTCATTCCAAAGTTGTTGGCTTGTTTACCTTTGTGAGCCTTCCTTTCAAAAGAGGTTTATATTCAACTTTAGGGAAACCTAGGGTTTGTTTGTGGGGTGTAGAGTAGTTGTCTATTTGCTTTGCCTACAGTACTTGCCTGCATTAGTGGATAGGCTGATTTTTCTTTTGCATTTATAAAAGAAAAAGACAAAAACACATGTTTGCTTTATATGCATGTAGATTAGGTTTTTAGTCTAGATTGCATGGCATATCATTGTTTTTAAAAAATATAAAAAGATTTGTTCTTTTATGGCTTTCAAGTTTCTATTTGAAAAAATAAAGAGAATAGTTTTTGCTTTTTGCATTTCATTTCTCTTTTCTTAGTCATTTTGTTTCTACTTTGAGTCAAAACACCACATAAGTTTCATGCCATTTACCCTCTGACTAAAAACAACCCTTAAAATAAACGATATAATTTTAAAAAATTTACTAGTAAGTTTTATTTTATAGGGTCATACACCAACTAGCTCAGGCTAGACTTGTGGATTAGGGATTTTTAACTCTCCACAAGTGTTAAAGTTTCAGACGTAGTTGGCCAATCACTAGGTAAATCCTTTTCTCCATTGATTGTATATGGGAAGCTCCTCTCAAACGGGAGTTAAGCACGAGGCCGCGTGGAGGCTTGGACAGAGGAGATAACCCTCTGAATCCTTGTCAAAATGTAACTCATGAATTTTACGCATCTGGGGATTCTGTCCTAGACAGAGTTTCAGGCTCAGTTACCCTGCCCATGCGTACGAGTTTGGCTTGCGACTGTCCCCCCCGACTGTTGGTATAGCCAAGGTAGCCTTTAGTCTCTTGACATCTAGGGTTCATACACAGGTACACCAGAAGGTTATTTTTGGTTGACCTTGGACGGACTTGGAAGGTAACCCCGGACGCCAAGTAACTGTCTATCAGCTTTCTTCTAGAAAGTATATCTTATACCTGTTTGTTTGTTTGGCTTTAGGAATTTTTAGTGAGTGCTGTGTGGTTTGTCTATACTTAGTGTGCCTTTAGGAGTGTGCTTTGTAATTTTGGTTGCCTATCAACCTCAGACTTTGTCTCCTAGTTTGAAACTATGGCTAACACCCCTTTGAACACCAACCAAGAGTTCCCCATGCTGGGAACTCCTTGTAATATTCCTCTCACCGGGAATGTTGGTGTTCCCTTGATGGCCACCTTGAATCTACCTGGATTCACCATAGGGCTACCGGTGTGGTTGTTTTCCACTCCAACCGTCCTGAATGCTCCTGATGCTTCTCAAGTAAGCTCCTTATATCAAGGGCATCAAAACACTGCTTCCCCTTCACCTGTAGTTGATTCTCCTCCTCCTTCTACCTCATGTGGTGAAAGTACTGATACTCGTAATCGGCAGTCTAAAAGGAGTAAAAGAAGGAGGAATAGGAAGAAGGCACATAATCAAGGGGGCATCCATTCAACCTCTGCAAGTCAAGTTTAACCTCACCACCCAGGCTCTGTGGTTCATGCTGGGGGCACCTATCCAACCTCTGCAGGTCATGTTGGATCTAAGCACTCAACCTCTGCAAGTCAAGTTGATCTTCACCATCTAGCATCTGTTGATCATGATGGTGGGATCCTTCCAACCTTTCCAGGTCATGTCGGATCCAGTCACTCAGCCTCTGCAGTGCATACTGATGGCACCCGTTCAACCTCTGGTTTTCAAGTTGAACCTCCCCATCCAACCTCTGTTGTTCATGTTGGATCCATCCACCCAGCCCCTGTTGTTCATGCTGGGGGAACACACTCAACTGCTGCAAAGCAGATTGATCCTAACCATTCAACCTATGTTGTTCATGTTGGTGGTGCCCATCCAACCTCTGCAAGTCATGTTGGACCTAGTCTCTCAGCCTCTGCAAGTCATGCAGGGGGAAGTCTCTCAGCCTCAGTGGTACGTGCTGAAGACAATCCGTCAGCCACTGCGAGTCATGTTGACACTGTTGTAAAGACTACCCATTCAAAACACAAGCCCATGTTTCCTTGTAAGCTTTGTGAGGGAGACCACCTTACTTATAAATTCCCTTCTATTGTGGAGGTGCGAAGAGTTTGGATTCATGGTCATCCCGTTTTTGAACCTTCTGAAGCTTTTCAACAACCAACCTCTCTTAGTCGGGTTGGACCTAGTCACCCAGCATCTATAGTTCATGCTGGGGGCAAACTCTTAGCCTCTGCAGGTCATGCTGAGAGCAAACAGTCATCCACTGCTAGTCATGTTGACACCGTTGAGAAAACTGGTCGCTCGAAGTGCAAACTTAAGTTCCCTTGTATGCTATGCGAGGGAGATCATCTTACTCATAAGTGCCCTGCTATCGCAGAGGTGCGAAGAGTGTGGTCGAAGACTCAAGATTTTCCTTCTCCTGAACAACCTATAGTTTCTCAACAACCTACTCAACCTTTGGTTGATCAAGTGGTCGAACCAATCTCAGATTTGGTCAATCCCACTCTTCTTTCGAAGAGTGATCCTAATGTGATTGAACCAATGCCATTTTTGGTCAATCCCACTCTCCCGTTGGAGAGTGACTTTCATGAAGCAGTTGAATCGATTCCAGTATCGATCAATCCCACTCTTCCTTTGGAGAGTGAAATGTCTACTAGTCACATTTTCTTCACTGCCAGTTCAGAAATTACTGAACAAGGGGGCACTGAACTTGCTTCGGATCAACCCCCACCAAGCTCTCAGATTGATTCTTTTGATTGAGATAGCCTAGTTGAGCCGCACCTTCCTTCCGCTGCACCTTTCCAGATAAAGGTCAAAGTTGAACCCTATACGATTGCTCGTTGTATTGTTGATGAAGGAGCCTTAGTTAGTATTTTTTCTGCTCGTGCTTGGCGAGGCATGGGATCTCCTAGCCCTGTGTCAACTACTAGTCAGTTACTGGCATTTGATAGAAGAACTTGTATAGCCTTGGGAATTCTTTCGCAAACACCTGTTACTTTGGGTGGGAAGACCGTCTTAGTTGACTTCATGGTGATAGAAGACCCCTTGGACTTCAATATGCTCCTTGGACGTGATTATGTCTATGCCATGCAAGCTGTGGTGTCAACATTCTTTCGTGTGATGTACTTTAATCATGGAGAAGAAATTGTCACTATCGATCAGTTGGATTTTCTTGATCCGTCTCCTGACCCAACTAGAGACCAAATCTTTCCTTTATTGATTCCTAGTGTTTCTGTAGACACTACCCCGCCACAGGTGAACTATGTGGCCTCTTGTCCTTTGTGTTCAATTGATACTGAGAAGCAGCCTCTGTTTTCATGCTTACCTTCTCGGGACTTGGTCCCAGCAGTTGATCGGGTGAGTCATCCTATACAGACTATAGAGCATGCTCTCCACTCTGTCGATCCATTTGAAAGTTTAGATATGTGTCCTATCTCGAATGATCTCCTTCCTTTGGATGAAGTCTTCCTAGAGTCTTTGATACAGTCTGACCTTCTTTTGGATGTTGGTTCAGTTGTGACTAAGTCTAACCCTGATTTGCCTAGTAAGCCTAACCTTTCTTCTTATGTTGGTCTTGTTGAGTCTTTTGACTCTTCCTTCGAACCGCAAGTCAGTGATCCTGATGAGTTTGATTTTTCTCATGAATTTTTCAATTCCTGTGATACTGAGTTTGTTCCTATAGACTCTCTCTCTCTCTCCCTTGTTGATTTTTTCTCTCCTTCTGAGGTTGATCTTACTGATTATAAACCCTCGAGCCTTGGTCCTATAGAATCTCCTTCAGTTGATTCTGCCTTGACTTTACCTTTTATAGAAGATAGCAAAGTCACATGTGTTTATGCCAAAGTGACCCGCCTCAGATCGTTTCTTCTGAATATGATCCTGATGCTGTTGTTTCTTGGAGATAGGATTTGTAGTTGGATTCACAACTGTTTATTGGCCTCACCTTGTTGTTCAAGCTGTAATTGCATTTGCATGTGCCCTGCTCGCGCTTATGAGCCTGATGCCAGTTTCCACGCTTTTAGCTCGTTGTCTAAGCCCTCATCTTTGTTCTCATCGTTGCCCAGCCTTGTATCATTTTGCCTTTGCAATTTGACACCCTTTACCTTGAGGAGACATTCCCCGAGTGTCCTTATCTTGCTTGCTTTCCTTGCATTATGCATAGGTCTGTTCCTTGCGCTTGGAACTAGTTTCGCCTGCCTATGACACTCGTCTCCTCGCATTTAGAGCATTCTTTCTGTTCTCCTTCGAGCTCGTTAAAAACAGTAAGGAGGCCACGAGTTGACTTTTCTGGACTCGTTAAAACTTCACGGGAAAGATTTTTAGTTTCTTTAGGCCCAAGTCTGACTCCTCAAAATAGACTTGACTGCCGAGTAAACTTGTCCGTTCAGGCTCGTTAAGAATATGTGAACAGGCATCCACATTGGTGGTAGGTTATCTCTTTCTCGGACCATGTGGAACAATACGAGAAAGGAACACTCTCTTTTCTACTGAATTGAGAAGAGTATTCTCAGGCATAGGTTTATCTCTTTTCTAGACTTGAGGGAGTAAACTTACGGAAAAGGAACACCCGGTATGAGCTTAGTTTTCTCTTTTTCGTGCTCTGGACCAAAACATGAAAAAGATTCCGAGTGTACTTTATGTCTTTGTCATGCTCGTTAAACCCTCAAGAACAAAGCATCGAGTTTATTGTTGTAAGCCCCATTTCTCGTAATCAAATGGATCTTTTCGAGTGATCTTGCCTTCCTTCACACTCGTAAAACTCAGGTATATGCTGCTTTTGAAGGAGCGTTGGGTAGGTGGTAATTTAACCTTTTTCGGACCTTCCTGACTAGTTACGAAAAAGGTGCGCCTTTTCTTCTTCGGAAGTTAAGAGAGTTCTTCTTTGGTTTGTTTTATACTTTTTCGGCCTCAGGAGACTAAATTGTATGAAAAAGCACCCCCCTGGAGTCTTCTTTGGAGTTATCAGACTCTCTAAACTATGAAAACACCATCGAGCATGTACTAGTTCAGGCTCGTAAAATCCACGAATCAGTGTCTTTATCAAGCATTCTTCTTTCTTTTCTTCGAGGTTGCCAAAAATGAAGATGGTTTTGAGTTTTATTTCTTGGACTTGTTAAACGTTTACAAGAAAGAGGGGATACTATCAAGCATTATTTTCCCATCTCTTCAAGCTTGTTAAAAAATGAAGAGGGAACCGAGTTTACTTTCCTGGACTCGTTAAAATTTAACAGGGAAGGTAAGGAAGAAGTTTTCTCTTGTTTTCAGTAATGGCAGCATGTCATCCTTGAACATAGCACTCTTTGTCTTTCGATATCCATGTTTCGGTGTCTACTTGTGTTCAGCTATATCTTTGAGTTTCTTACTCCTCCTCTTGTCAGTTATACCTGGGGAATCTGATCATGTCTCCTACATGACAGATAAGTCTAGTTGTTCTATCTATCCGTTATATGCTGCCTTGGGTCATCTCTGTGGTGTGCTCATTGTTCAAGAAATTTTCCCAATGTTTGTTTTATAGCCTGATTCCATCACTGTTATATCTATTATCTATTTGTGTTTCCCTTCTTTTTCCCAGTTCCTAGTCACTCTTGTGATCCATTGGAGGATCTGTTGCCTTCCTTTTCACAGCATGGTTCCGTTTCAATACTTCCTGATGACGAAGACCTAGAGTTTTGATGATCGTACCTCAGGATTCACTTTCATCATTGGTGAATTCCTTTGCTTCAGTTGTCCATTATCTTCTATTGATTGACAAACTGTTGAATCCTTTCCATGTTCGACTTCAGCTTCCCTTATTCACATGGCTTGGATTGTACTGGTTCTTTAGGATCCTTTATGAAGACCTTAGTTCCTATGGACTAAGTTGCGCAAGATTATGTTCTATACACAGCTTCCAGATCTTTGAAGACTCATTCTTGTATATTGTGGCTTCGATCCACCTTTGTAATATACATGGTGCTATATGATGTACTCAAATATTGTAAAGGAGCTAGTGTTCCAGTAAATTGAACATAGCATCTTCAGATGTAACTTTGTATATGACATTACTATGTATCTGTTTCAGGTACTCTCTCTGTTCCATCAGATTTCTGAGTTCTCAAAAGATAATGATTATAAGGTCGTTTTCCCATCGTTTCCCTCTGACCTCACACATTAGGGGGCATCTGTTATCCACCTAAATGGCACCTCTCCGTCCGAGTGCGGACATTCCTCATGTTGGTACACAAAAGGACAAATATGGATTGAGGTTTGCCCAGGGTACTATAGAGTGGCTTATTTTATAAAACATTCTTCCTTTATCCAGCTAGTTACTTTTCCTTTTTTACTATGTTAAGTTGTATTCACGACTCTCCCTTTATACAACTCGCGAGTCATTCGCGAGTGTCGGTTGCTGCAAGTCGCAAATGGATGTATTCGCGGGTTGCCTTTATGGTAAGTCACGAATCATTCGCGGGTTGTCCTTCTACATACCCGCGAATGTGTCCCTTAACAGTTAAACATAAAAACACTCGCTGATTGGAGATTAGTGAAGTTATTTAACTTAATTTCCTTAACTGCTACAACTTCCCCAACTTTCGAGAACTGCCTTATTTCACCCATATAAATACAGGCCTTGGGGAGGGTGTTGATAGATAGACTTGGAGAGAAAAGTTATGCTGGTGGATTGTATACAGAAGTCTTTGGAGCAATGGAACTCAAAATCCTTTGGTTGCAGAGGAGTCATTGTCTCAGACGTTGGGTTGTAATCTGAACTCTTTCCATTATTGATAATAAAGAGAATCCTTCTTCCATATGTGTTTCATGTGTATTGGTTTGATAAATGTTTATGTTTATGCATCTTGTATGTGATTTATCTAACCTGTTTATATATATATGAATCATCTTGTATCTGGAATACTGACTCTTGACAGGTGAAAGAAGAAAAACCTTGAAGACTTTGAAGGTGAAGCAGAGCGGAAGAGGACTAGCAAGGATCGACCTTCGTTAATTGAGTAAGTCTTTCTAACCCTCCTATTTCCTATTCTGCACTTTAGAAGTCAATTGTCTGCAAGTTGATTGAGTATGTTGGTAACCCCAGACCTATGGTTATTTGGTGTATATTCCTTTACAACAAAAGGGAGACCCCTTTCGAAGCATACTTCGGACACAAGCTGGATGTGTCGAACCTGCAGGTGTTTGGGTCCACTCCATGGGCCCGAATTCCACTTGATAAAAGAAGGGCTTTGCAACCGTAAAGCGTAGAATGTCTGTTTATTGGGTATTCTGATGAATCAAAAGGTTTCAATCTACTCGATATCAAAACAAAATAGATCATCATCAAGAGAAGTGTCAAGTTCGATGAGCCTCTTCAGGAGGTGGAAATAGTGAAGGAGAAAACTCCTGAATTTCCTTCCTATTCTACTAAATATTTGGATGATGAAATTGGGGGTGATGACCCTGATTTGGATCCTTTGAATTCTGATATCAGTGTACAACAAACATCATATGCTGAATCAGAACCTAAAGTACAAAATCATCTTCCCACATGGGCTCAACAAACACTCTCCTCCGCCGGAGATAACATTGGAAATCCGAACGATCCAAGGAGAACCCGGTCTGATTTCCAAAGAGAAGGTATTGCTCTCTCTTGTCCTGATAATTTGTTGTCCGAAAATTGTTATTTGATGATTAGTTCAGACCCAAAATCCTACTACCATGCTTGGAAGGATCCAAGATGGCAAGTTTCCATGGATGAAGAGATGAATTCTCTTCAGAAAAACACTACTTGGGAGCTAGTTTCTCTTCCTCTGGGAAGGAAATTGGTTCAATGCAAGTAGGTGTTTCGGACCAAGGTTGCTACTAATGGAAGAACCTACAAATATAAGGCAAGGCTGGTGGAAAAAGGTTTCTCTCAGGTCCAAGGTATTGACTACCATGAGACTTTTGCACCGGTTGCAAAAATCGACTCCATCCGCCTAGTTTTGGCAATTTCTGCATCTAAGCATTGGGGAGTGCATCATATGGATGTTAAGTCAGCATTTTTGCATGGAGATATTCATGAGGAGATATACATGAAGCAGCTTGAGGGATACATCTCTGATCCATCTTTGGTTTGCAAGCTAAATAAGTCACTATACGAGTTAAAACATGCCCCAAGAGACTGGTATTCCAAGATGGATGCCTTCCTTCTCTCACAAAACTTCCAAAGGTGTAGATCAGATCCAAATGTGTGTATACAGCAGTATGATGGTAATTTTATTATTATTTTTTTATATGTTGATGACTTACTAATCACAGGTAGCATATTTGCTTCCATTTTAGTCATCAAAACTGCTCTCCACAATGCATTTGAAATGAGCGATTTGGGGCTCTTAAAACAATTTCCGGGGCTCAAAATTGAGCAAAATACTGATGGGATAATGGTCACTCAGTCCAAATACATATCATACATGTTAGTCAAGTTTAAAATGGCTAAATGTAGGCCTGTACCATTCCATTTCCTTTCACGGATCATCCTTGAAGAAGGAAAAAGCACACCTCTCATGGACTGCACTATCTATCGACAACTGATTGGTAGCTTGTTGTACTTGACACATTCTTAGCTTGATATCTGTTATGCCGTGAATGTTGTATCAAGATACATGCAGCAGCCTTATGATCTTCACTGGAAGGCAGCCAAGAGGATCTTGCAGTATATTCAGGGAACTAGGACCTACGACATTCACTATGCTGCAGACTCCGAGCTAGAGCTGGTTGGATACGCAGATTCTGATTGGGCAGGTGATTCTATTGATCGAAAGTCTACTTCCGGATATGTATTCATGTTTGGTGGTGGCCCCATTTGCTGGTCTAGCAAAAATCAGGCTTCCATATCATTATCTTCAACAGAGGCCGAGTATCGAGGAGTGGTGAATGCTTGCATCCAAGCAGTTTGGTTGCAAGGCATTCTTTCAGAGTTTGATCTTGGTAGTACTTTGTCCATTGTCCTCTTTTGTGAGAATCAAAGTGCTATTAAGATATCCATAGATCTAGTTACCAGGCAGAGGACCAAGCATGTAGAGATCCACATGCACTATATCAGGGAGCTAGTGCATGATAGGACCATCATTCTGCAATACTGCTTGACTGATGAGCATATTGCAGACATCTTCAACAAGAGCTTTTCAGAAAAGACGTTCACTTACCTCCGTTCACTGTTGTGGGTGAGTCCATCAAGGTGATTAGACTACTTTTAGTGTTTAGCTTGGGGGTGGTGTTTCCCACAGGGTTTTCCCTCTTTTCCTCACTTAGTTTGTTTTTGAGCATTGTTTCAGTTTCAATATTGTACAGGCTAACGTATGGCCATAGTTGCAGGGGCCCTAGCATTTTTATGCATTTTATGTTTTCTAACTCCTCCTGAGTATAGCTTAAGGGGGGGTGTTGGAGACATTTACCACCTTTCACACTCATTTTGGTCAATTTGGCCTATTTAAAACACTATCCTAAGTATTATTGACTTAATTGACATCAGAGGAGCACTAGATGACATCAACTAGATCACACCCAGGCCTACCTTCAGTCAAGGAGGCTAACTTAGCCTTCTCCTACATTCGGGGAGGCTAACTGGAGCACTCCGAGGGTGATCTGAGTGTCATTAATGCCCCATATTGCTAACTGATGGTTACAATCAGTTAAATAGAGCATTGAAGGCACCCTCCATCATTAAATTGATTATTTATTGATTATTTAATGAACTGGAGTCAACAGGGGCGCCTCCAAGCACTTTTGATGTTTAGTTACACTTCAGTTAACCTCATCAGGGTTCATTAGAGTCATTGATGTGCTACCACTTGATGGTTGGATTGCTGTGACATGTGTTTGACCTACTTTCAGTTAGACTCAGTCATTTATTGCACTCTGACTTCAGTTAGGGCTCAGTTGAGTGAATTAGGGTTTTGATCAGTGGTTAACTTGAGTGCTGACTGTGGCTTACATTCAGTTAAGCTAGACTCACTCATTCAATTCGAATGACCTCCTTGGGAATTCGAATTACTTTGTCATTCATGCTTGCAGCATGATCTTGTATTGTATTACTCATTCCTTGTGTGAATATACAGAGCGACTACTCATTTTGTAGCACAATTACACCATTTTCATGACTTATTGTTATTAATATTTGATGAGACTTGTGTTTAGTCCCTAGATCACTGTGTGAGATTAATAGGAGGGGGATCCTCACCTCCCCCTAAACTCACTGCTTTCAGGATATTGGTAGCAGCAAGCAGCAATAGGAAGCTCAGTCAAAATCAACAGACATTTGTCAATAAATTAGACAACATGCCTTCGATGGATCTACCTGCGGAACAACCTTGTCGAACAACCATGAATATTACAGATCGAGATCTTATTGGCCAGTTTACTGGTATTTGGCCATCTCCCAAAGCAATCGATGGGCGGGTTCAAAGAAACTGGAAACCCCTTATCTGAGAAGGCATATGCAACAATCTGATAGGTAAAGGCTATTATGTATATCTTTTTGAAAATTCAGAAGAGAAATATTTAATTTTTAGAAACGAGCCATATTTCATGGGCCCTCAAGAGCTTTACTTGAACAAGTGGACTCTGTACTTTGATTTGAATCAAGACGTCCCTTCTGTTGTTCCTGTATGGGTTAGGCTATCACATCTTCCTCTTCATTGCTGGAATTCAGAGTATCTAGAAGCTATAGGAAATACTTTGGGGAAGTATATTGATAGGGCTAAAAGAAGAGAACAATATACTTAAGCCCGAATATGTGTTGAAGTGGATTTGGAGGTAGGGCTTCCTGAAGCGATTAATTTGACAGTAGCAGATTGGTCACATGTGCAGGATCTTGATTATGAGAAATTTCCCTTTAAGTGTAGGCATTGTCATGGCTATGGGAATTTTCCCAGATCATGCAAGAAGAAAGCTGAGGAATAAGCTACCAAAGAGAATGGAGAACAATGGACACAAGTTCAAAAAACAAGTACAACAAAGCATGAAAATAAAACAAAGGGAAAATGAGGAGAATTGGGGGCAGGTAGTAATCCCTCTGGACAAAAACAGAATGAAATAACAACACATAACAACTTTGTTGTGTTGAGCAATCCAGAACAACAAGTGGCTTCAGTTCTTGAAGAGGGAGAAGTTCCACAATCTCAAGATCAGATACAAGAAGAAAATAAAGAATCAACTGAGTTGAATCTTGGTTCTCCTACTGATGGACACTCTCCCACATATGCAGAAATGGAAAAAAAATAATCCTATTGATAATTCTGGCTCATCCGATGAAGAATCTCTTGAGAGGTCTTAAAAAAAGGGCGTAAATCTCTTAAGAAGGTTCGTGAGGAAGAAGCCGAACGTCTGAAGATGCAAGGAAGTCAAGCTAGAATCGAGATCTCAATTGCCAGGAATACTCAGGCTAGACCTTCAAAAGGAGGCCCTCTTCCTTCCGTCAATAAAAAATAATGAATATTGTCTCTTGGAATTGCAAGGGGCTGGGAAATTCTTCGAAAGCTGAAGTTGTTAAAGACCTCTCAAGAATGGCTTCTCCCGATATTCTTTTGCTCCAAGAGACAAAAATAGAGAAGGACAGTCTTCTTTCCTTAAGCAAAAAGAATTGGAAAAAGAATGCAGGGATTGTTGTGAGTGCACGAGGTTCATCTGGTGGTCTTGTGACCTTGTGGACAGAAGAACTCTTCTCATTGGAAAAATCATTTGAAACTCAACATTGGATATTTACTGAGCTCCGACACATCCCAAGTAAGATATCCCTGGCTATTTTTAATTTATATGTTCCTGTCAATTTTCAAGAGAAAAGAGAATGTTGGAATTCTCTGACAGATTTTATTGCTGCAAGCACTCTATCAAATATTATTGTGGCTGGTGACTTGAATACCACATTAGATCCAAAAGACGAAAAAGGTGGAGTTTGCAGGAGATATCCCATGCACAAAACGGTGGAGCGTCTCATTTTAATTTGGGATCTGAATGACTTTAAACCAAAAAGAGGCCGATACACCTGAAATAATAATTGTATAGGAGCAACAAATATCTCAGCTAGGTTGGATCGATTTATGGTTCAGAGTTCCTTTTTAATGGAAAAAAATCAACTCCTGCATTAACTTTCCCAAACTCACTTCGGACCATAAACCAATTTTGTTGCAACTTGAGGATGAAGAAGACCTCGGCCCCATTCCCTTTTGGTTCAGTCCTTTGTGGATTGACATAGATGGTTTTTTTCCCATTATAATCAAGGCGTGGAGTATCCTAGTCACCGGGTCACCAAATTTCGTTTAGGGGAGGAAATTAAAAGATACCAAATTTGCGTTGAAGGACTGGGTAAAGCAATCTCTCAAAAATCCAACCAGCGATAGAAAAGAGGCCTTGGAATAACTGGAAGAGATTCAACTGGAAATGGAAGAAACATAGATCACCCCTGCCATGCTGGAAAAATAACAAAAATCCAAGTTTAATTATTTTCGAGTGTTTAGGGAGGAAGAATAATTCTGGAGATTGAAGTCTCGCAGTTTATGGTTGAAATCGGGAGATAGGAATACCTCTTTTTTCCATAAGCAGTATAGAGCCAGACTCTCCCATAATCATATATTGAAAATCTCCTCTTTGACTGGTAAATCTTTTAAAGGCATTTCTCAAATTAAACAAGCAGCTGAAGCTCATTTTCAGTGCCTGTATAGAGAGGATGGCTCTATTGATTTAGAATTAACCTCATAAATTATTTCCAACATCCCTAGTTTGGTGAGTGAGGAGGAAAATGGTGATTTAATGAATCCTTTTACGGAGGAAAAGATCATTGATGTTATATGGTCTATGGAACCGGATAAAGTTCCAGGCCCTGACGGATTCTCCTTTCATTTTTATAGAGTTTGCTAGACAGTAATAAAAAAACATCTACTCGGGATGATAAAAGCATTCCAGTTAAAATCCAAAGTTGGTGGATGTACCAACTCCACCTTCCTTGCTTTAATTCCTAAAGAAGTTAAACCAACTACTTTTGATCGATTCAGACCTATTTCATTTTGTAATGGATCTTATAAAATATTATTTAAACTCTTAGCTAACATGCTCAAACCTCTGCTTGGGAAGTTGATCTCACCTCTTCAAGGTGGATTTTTAAAAGGGCGACACATTCTAGACAATGTGATTCGAGTTCAGGAAGCCATGCATTCCAACTTTCACAGAAAGGAGAAGGGCATGTTAATAAAACTTGATATGGAAAATGCTTTTGACAGGGTAAAGCTATCCTTTCTTTACAAAGTTCTTAACTCATTTGGATCCAGTTCTACATTTATAAATCTGATAAAAGCTTGTACTGATAAACCTTGGATATCACCATTAGTAAATGGCAGACCAACAACTTCTGCCAAGCATCTAGGGGTCTTTGACAGGGTTGTCTGCTCTCGCCGCTTTTATATATTCTAATGGAAGATACTTTGAGTATAAAGCTAACTGTAGGAAAATGATGGGATTATTCTGGGAATCAAGTCAGCAAGTGGAGTATAATCCATCATGCTCTCTTTGCGGATGATATGTTGCTTTTTGGAGGGGCTAGCCTGAGGTAGGAAAGAATCTTTAAAGAAATTCTGCAACATTTTTGTATTATTTCAGGGGCTCTTATAAACAATCAGAAGAGTGGTTTGTATGGTTGGAACCTAGATCCCTCATCTATTGCAAATATTTCACAAATTTTAGGCTTTGATGGATTTGACACTTGGGACAAGGCCAAGTACTTGGGTCTTCCACTAACCCTAGGACAAAAAACACTTCTCTTTGGCTAGAAATTATTAGCAAGATAAAAGCAAAGATTGCCTCATGGGGTGGTCATTGGCTAACGAAGACAGGGAAGCTTGTTTTGATTAAGTCAATTCTCTCAACTCACCCAATTTATCAATCCTCTCTCCTTCTGGATCCAAAAGCGATTATGGAACATATATCCAAGCTTATTAGAGATTTCCTTTAGAGAGGTGGTAAAGGAAATCAGAGTTGAATTCATTTGGTTGATTGGGACATTGTCAAAAGACCAATTATAGAAGGTGGATTGCATATTAGAGAACTAGGATTGGCTAATCTTGCTATGGGAGGTAACCTATTGTGGCAGCTCTTCTCTAACAAAAAACACCCAGTCAGTCAAATTTTTTGGAAAAAATATCTCAAAGGAGGAACTCTAAGGAATTTACAGGTGACAAATACTCCTAAAGGCGCTATAACTTGGAATTTATGCAGAAGAGGATACTTCTTTACTCGGCATCTTTATCGCATACTTGGAAATGGAAGGAACACATTTTTGTGGGATGATAAAATAAAAGGCAAGGCACCATCAAATTCATATTCAACTATTGTAGAGATCAAGGCCTGGCTGGTTAATAAAGGCTTTTTATGACTATCTAGTATCACTTCTTAGGATAGTAAGGGAAAATGGGAAGCGTGGGAACTCCCAACACTGCCAAATCGTGGACATCCATTACTACTCTCTCAATTCAAAGTGATGTTGTTCAAACTGACAGGATTGGCTCCAATCCATACAACATGCAAGGACATGTGGGGTTGGGTTTCTTCAGGAAACTACTTGACAACTCTTGGTTATCAGTCATTTCAAACCAGCTCAAAATCTGCACACATCGCTTCTTTCTGGAAAACAGTGTGTCACTTACCTAGTATTCCAAAATAAAAAAATTTACTTGGATTTTCATGCATCAGAGAGCTCTAATAGGTGAAAACCTGTCAAAAAGAGGATTTTTTGGACCATTCAGATGTTTTTGTAAACAAGCTGCAGAAACTTCAAAGCATATTTTTGTTGGTTGTGATTTTGCTCAGAAAGCATGGGTGCATCTCTTGAGTGGAATTCCAGTCTCAGCTCCTTCAGATATTGAACCTGTTAGTCTATTTGCAAATTGGTAGTCCATGTATCCAAGAATTTCTTCAACAAGTCATGAATGGAGGAAAATTTGGCAAGTCATTCCAAAATTCTTCTGGTGGAAAATTTGGTTAGCAAGAAATGACTTGATTTTCAATAGCAAAGTTACGAAACCAGAACTTGTAGCAATAAAAGATAAGGCTCTACTTTTGGAAGTTATGGGAAATAATCATCTTGATGCCATTAAATTCAAAGTTGAGCATAATTGGCTTGGATTGTTACGGGTGGATAAAACTCAGCTAGGCTCTGGAAGGCATGTTATCAATCCATTTTGGCAGGTAAGACGTTCGGAAAAAGACTTTTCAAATTGGTGGCAAAGGAAAAATAAAGTCTCAATATTCTTTGATGATGCGTCAAAAGGAAATTTGGGGAATGTTGGAGCAGGTGGATTGATTTTCTATCCAGGAGGAAGGCTACAAACCAATTTTAGTTGGGGATTAGGACAACTTACAAATAATTAAGAAGAATTGTTTGCTCTCCTAAAATCCCGTCAACTCGCCAATGAAGTTGGGCATAACAACCTTCAAATATTCGAAGATTCAGAAATCATAATAAAAGTTTTAAACTTTGCTACAAAGTTCATCAATCTCAGCTTGAACGTGACTATGCAAAGGCTGCACTTTATCTTGAGAGACTTTGTCTCGATCTCCTCTTATCACATTCTTCATGAATTGAATAAGTCAACATATCTTAAATCAAATCAGGGCTATATTCTTCCTTAAGGAATACTAAGCTTGAATGACGAATCTAGTATGATGCATCATATTCCTTAATCCTGAAATGAGAAGCTTTAGAGAAAAGGAATTGTATATTTCTGAATAGAGGTAACTGAGTGAAGGCCCATCAAAATTATATATATATATATTCGTTTTAGTGAGAAAAAAACTAAATTTCATGAAAATTTTAAATGTATATTTGTAATATATAGTTATTTACTATTATCCCATAAACTTAATGAAACAAAACACATCACAATTTACATAACTAATAAGCAATTTCCAAGACCTTTATCATAAGTAAAGTTCAATTGCAAACAAACTTGAATGGAAGAACAAAAAATCATGCTTCTAATGTTCTTGTTTCCTGTTTTGTTGGCTTCATATTCATAGTATCATACTCTCAAAAATATCCCATAAACTAGAGGAAATACTCACATATGAATTTAACAATTTTATTTTGGGATCTCATACAACTTCGAAGCATGTGTTCGTAAGTGGCTTCTCTCAATAAACTTGAACTAGGGAGACACTCTATATTCTATTCTATATTTAAACATATTCTATATTTATTTTCCTTCGCTCTCTATGATTTTCCTCGTGAGACACATCTCTCTTGAAGATGAGCCTATATTATGGCTTGAAACGTCGAGATCAAATTCTGGTTTAACGCAATTTTCCTATCCATTTAAAATTTGAACTAGGGAAACAAACCATGCATCTAATAGTCATGTTTTGTTAAAGATAAAGTTGACTCGGTTAAAAAGTAACAAATGTATAACTACAATTCATGATTTTCGGGCCCATGGTATTTGAGTATCCCATGCATAGTATTCACCCATGGTATTGCATGTGAACAAGCCTACTTAAAAGTCTTGAGCAGCTACATTGCAATGTGTCTAAGGAGGTCAATGTTGGCTTGAGTGTGGTTGGCGATGGTCGAATTGGCCATGCCCCAATTGGATTGGCTAGGAAGATAAGATTTATTATTATGGTTAGTTTTCCCGATTGGATTTCTAGGATAACCTTCTATGTTATTGTATGCATGTGCTTGTTTTGTGTGCTTCTAATCATACAATGGTATTAGAGCATCCAGGGGAAGGGTGTGAAGGTGAATCACTTCGTCATTGGTCCAAGTGTAAGCTGAGTTGTGGATGTAGGGAAACTTCTACCATGCAGTAGAAACCCTAGTTGAGTGTGTGTGAAGAAGCCAATCCATAAGATAAATCTCCCACAATTAATCAAGTGGAAACCATAAATATTCATGAATAAATCTTTGTGCGTGAACTGAAATTTTTGGTGTCATTGTTCTCTTCATTGGAAGACCTGGCTAGTGTTTATCATCGAAGTTGATGTTTGGCCTACGTGAATTCTAAAACTCTTTGAGTTGTTTCCTATAGAAGGAGACCCACAAGTTTGAAATCACCATGTCCACTCGATGATGCATTTGCGTGAGGGACATAGAGCACTCTTGCATAAGACAAGAGTCCAATCTAGTGGAGAGTTGCATGAGGGCAATCGAAATAGAGTCCAATATGGTGGAATAAAGAAGAGAGCTTGCATAAACAAAATTATTATTTTTTGAAAAGGCAAATCAGTGTGAAGAGGTTGTGTATGTAGAGGCATGTTGTAGTTTGTGCTCATTCAATACTTATTGCATTGCTTACGGGTTAAGGCACACTAAAACAAGAAAAAACTACAAAGTCTTCAACAAAACCATTTGTAAAGTTAAGCCAGAGTCAACAAGAGAAGTCAATAAGGAGAAAAAAGCACGACTTGGGCACGATTTATTGGGACGCAACAACATGAATTGGTTGCAAATTGTTAGAACACAATGGCATGGTTTCGGCGCAATCTGTTGGGACGCAATAAAACGATTTAGGCACATTTTGCAGGGACAAAGCAACATGAATCGGTCGTAATCTGTCGAGACAGAGTAGCACGAGTTGGGCACAATTTGTTGGGATTGAGTAACACGAGTTGGACACTGTATATCAAGACATAATAATGTGAGTTGGGAAAATTATGTCGGGACAAAGTAACATGAGTTGGGCGTTGTCTGTTGGGATGAAGTAGCACAAGTTGGGTGCAATCTGTTAGGATGGGGCATCGTGAGTTGGGAACTATCTGACAAGATGAAATATCATGGCCTAAGTGCAATATGTCGAGATGGAGTAGCACAAATTTGCCATACTTTGTTGGGTTATAGAGTTGGGAACAATTTGATGGGTTAGAGTAGTACAACTTGGGTGCACTTATGAAAGCAATTTGTAGAGACCAAGTACTATGAATTGGGAACATCAGGTGACATATATAGTCAGACATGTTGGGCGCATAAGGTGACATATATAGTCAGGCATGTTGGGTCTAGTTAGTGCCGAGCAGGGGTAGTAGAGAATGCAATGCTTGATGTAGTGAATAAGTTGGGACATGTGCTGAGGTAGTTCCACAGACGCAACAAAGATTGGATGTGCAAATAGTGAGGGAAGTCAGGTTTCCTCGACTATCTTGGAAAAACATTTGTATTGACATAGTCCTAGATCTATGGTGTATCTGTATATGAGTGTTTTCCAAGTTGGACACAGTCCTTTGTTGTATCTTGTACCATATGTAACATTCTTCATGATGAGTTTGAGTGCCTAGTTTGGGAACCACCACACTTGTTGTCTCTTGTGTATATTGTTGGATGCTTATACTATGTTGTTCACATGGAATGGTTAACAATATAATTGATTAAGTGTTGAGTTGTTTAGTGCAACTGATTGTTGGGTGACTAAGTCGAATAGGAGCTTGCAACAACCTAAAAGTTTGGAGTAGAAAGTGTAGTTATCGATAGACCTTGAGTGAAGAGGCACAGTGTGGATGTAATATTCATAATTAAGCCAAGTCCTTTCAAATGAGGCACATTAGTGCTGCACACTCCTTGGAGAAGGAAACTGACAAATTTGGAAATAGAAATAGCTTAGTTGGATTCATTGTTTCTTTTTTTTTAAGTTGAGATCTAATCTATTAAAAGAGTAAAAAAATAATAGTACAGGCAAAAGATACAGTCCGACCTGCTTAGGGGGAGCAGGTATGGCGTGTCAAAGTATAATTCGACCCTCCCTCCGAGAGGGAAAACATATCAAAATGACCCTCCCTCTCGGAGGGAAAACAGTCCTATCAAGTGAACATAGACAAAAACATTTACAGTTCAAAGAGAGTGTGCCAAGAGCCGACACGTGGATAGCATATAAACAAAGGAAATCAAACATAACATAACTAAGTGGCACGTGGCCAGGAGAACCTGAACATGGCACAAGCAGCGTGCTGAGAGATGCATGGCCATGAAGACCGTGTGTCATGGCTTCTGCCCTGGCCAAGGTTCTTCTGTGATTGGGCATGTGTATCCTAGAGATTTTGGACGTGTAGGCTCGCCTGAAGAAGTCGTTGAACTGTCATTAGAGGTCACCATTTCCTCGTCGCTGGAGCCGGATGTCGCCTTCCTAGAGCTTTCAGGTGGATTTTTGGAGGGTAGGGGAGAGGTCTTCTTGGGGACAATAGGGTTGGACGAGAATTTGTATGCAGAGTTGGAAGAGGGTTGAAGGTGCAGCGAGGGAATGGAATTTCGAAGTCGAGCTGAAGAATCATGCGGACATGGGGGCACATGAGGCAAAATTGGTTGGGGACTGGGTGATGCCATTTCTTGGGGGACCAGGGGTGGAGGAGCTGGAGAGGCCGGGCATAGTGGAACCAGAGGATTAAACCGGAGGACCAGGTGCATGAGCAAGTTTTTGAAGACCCAGTAGTTCTGTCGTCATTCCACTATGCGTCCTCCTGCACCGAGCACACCAGACAACTCATCCTCCCAATTCGAGACAATTCTTCGCACCTCCTCCGAAATTTCCAGGTCTAGGCCATTGCTTCCAGCTTGGGAGGAGAGGGGGATATGGCCGTCTAACTGAGCATTGCATCATCGTCCCCGACGCGACGAGCCTCTTTGTCGTCGAGGCATGGTGGGAAAATGATAAGGATGTGGGAGGGCGAGCAGAAATGGTGCAGGGTTGTGTGTGGATCTGTAAAGAGACGGGTGATGGTGGCTTGAATCGAAGGTTGGAAACCTCGGTGAACAGAGCGATCAAGGAAGACGTGCCGAACCAGGAGAGCGATAATGAACCAGTGGAGTAGCAGAGTGAGATAAGTCTGGAGGGCCATGATTACCATTGAATGGCGCTTGTGCGAAGCATAATAGCCCGACGGATGACTTAAGGCATCCAAGCTGCGATGAGACAGCCTCGACCTGTCGTCGAGATGTGGAGCGACCACGCCAGTTGAGGTCTTAATGGCCATTAATGGCGGTAGGTTGAGTGTTAGAGGGAGGGGCCATGTTGGCCTCCATGTTGGGTTGACTCACACCCGCATCCGGGGTAGTTGGATTCATTGTTGAAGAAAGGGTATTTATTGTAATGAAAAAAGCGTTGTGTGAAGAAGATAAAATCGTGAAGAAGATCCACCCATGTGAAGAGACCTCCTACCATGGAGAGAGAAGCTTGTGCGCTTCCACATGAAAACCTGCTTGCGAGAGCCATGAATGCATATATGTCATCGGCATGAGAGGAGAATGCCCCCAAGGGAATTTGCAAAAGTGTTGGAAGAGAAGCCATTGTGTATAAATAGGTTCACATGGATAAATCATGAGGAAGGAGCCTTGAATGTTGAAGGTATTCAACTTAAAGAAGTTCTTTTATAAAAGAAGCAAATCACGTGATTTAAGAAAGAGAGATACAAAAGTTTCTTTCTTTAATTATTACTTAATAAAACAAGTGCCATGAGGTGGAAATGTCACTGCAATTTCTAAAAACTATTGCTCTAATACAAAGCTATAGAAATATGACACTTTTTTCACGGCTAAAAAATAATAAAAATAATAAAAATCCCACAGAATTTTACACCCATCGAACCCCAAGTTTTCTACCATCAATAAAATGATGAAACTCAAAATCTTATCATAATTTGATATACAATGTAAGATTTTGCTTCTTTTGAAAACAATTTGTTAAACCATACTCTTGGAAGGCTTGCACAAATAATTATTATATCCAATGTGTATCTAGTTAAATGAACACTAATTTCCATACAAATATATTCTTTGCTAATTAAGAAAACAAGAGCTAAACTATTTAATCACCCTCTAGCCATACGAATATCAAACTTGAAAAACCATAATTTAAAAAGAAATATTTACATGTTCATCTCAATTCTACTGTATATTGCAACACAACTTGTTATTTGTTGCTAGGATTACTAATTGTGTGTTCATGTTAGCTTGAACAAGACTTTAATTTCCTTTTCCATAGGGGAAATAATCTATGTTCTTTGAATGGTGTAACCCTCAAGACTATAAGAGAATCATGACACTGATACGGCGGGATAGCCTCTAGAAGGAGTATATTGTAGTGTTATCCTTGTCAAAGTCTTTTAAATGAGTTTGTAGAAGATTTGAATAAAAAATTTCATCGTAATTGCTTAGATTACAATTCTTGTTTTTGTGCAAAGAACAATCAAGGTTTTGGGGTTTATAATCATATAGAAGTTACTGTACTTGAGATAGTTTCTCTATATCTTAATGCAAAGGAATATGTATAACAACTTTATGTCATTTATTGATTAGAGTTCTTTCTCATGAAAAAATTCTGAATTTATCTTCGAGAAATTGTTCAGCCATTCCAATCTTTGTTGATGCCATCACTAGCCCAATTGCACTAATTCTATTGAATATCACAACTTTTGTTGGATGCTAAATCTTAAAATGTAAATTTGGGATTGGAAACATAATAAAAGTTGCACAATGAGTTAGATCCATATAAAGAATAAGCTAAGATTACAAGGATAATAACGTTAAATCGGAAAGCATCGTTACTGAAATACAAAATTTCAATCTACAATATTGCCAAATTTATCAAAGAATCTGGACTTTGTCTACCTTTTAGTTGCCTACTCTCTCAAAAGCAAGGAAGGAATTCAATATGATGTAGAGTAAAATAAAGAAATAAATAGAATGCATAATATATTTTAAGTGCATAAATTTATAAAACTAAACATATCAATTAGAAATATTTATTAAAATTGAATTATCTTAGTGAGGAGATGTGGTTTGAGGGGTATTGTCATGTCAACCATAGAAATTCTTCCCCTTTCCCTATGATCAACTTGTGGTTAAAACGAGGTGTTTCCATGGGATGATGTTATCAACCACTTGCTCGGTGATTCACATGAAAATAACCATTGGGCGAAACCCTAATCCCCAATAGAGTAGAAAATGGCATTGTTGGGTTAGCATGGACGGTTGATGCTACTCTATAACGTCCAAGGATAAGCATAACCCATCACTATCATCCATGCTCACTAAAGCATGCATACCGCTAAGACTAATTAACTATTGACTAATCAAAGATTAGTAAGTATTATTATTACCACCAATAGACATTTATTATTGTCAATAATTAATTATATAATGGAAACAAAAGCAAAAGTGAGATGAACGATAAACAAAAGAAAAAGCAAGATGAACGATAAATGAAACACATACAACTACTCCAACACTGCGTGGCCATACCAAGTACAGTGATGAATTGATGGCACGTCCTTAGACCGTCTAGCACACACAAAGAGACAGATAGATAGATAAAGAAAAGTAGGCCATCTCTGCCCACACTAATCCATTTGTTACAACTAGAATGTGGATGGAAGCATGGAAGCGTTTTGCTTCACGGACTTGCAGTACAGTAATTGTTAATTGAATCCACGTTGATATCCCATACTTGTTCACACGTGACTAAGAGGCCAAGCCAGGAGGCTAGAGGCGGACAAGTTAAATCGCAATGGGTTAAACCTGTAAACCGTACCAGGGTATGACATCTGCTCCGTTGACAACATTGAAGAAGCAGAGACCCAAGATAGCGCAAACAAACTTTAAACCAATCACCATTCCAAAAAATACTTTTCCAAAATATATTTTTAATATAAAAATTCCATAACGTTTAAAAACTTTAGAACTTAGAAAATAATTTATCCAATATAGATTTAAATTTACAGTGACATAAAAATAGGAGATCACGTCACTTAACAAAACAAGAGCCACGAGGTGGCAATGTCCCCAACATTGCATTCGTGATAGCTAGTGGTTTGCAATTGCCTATGCAAAAAACTAAAACTCAATAAAAATAGATTAAATTTTGTT
>LPNX010058117.1:543086-589879 GCA_001517045.1 Pseudotsuga menziesii | reverse complement strand
ACATCTTCTATTCTCTTAACGAATTTCGGAAGTTCTCTTTTGCTAGATCTATTGACAGAGTTAGAAATAAGCCTTTCGAAGGCTTCCGATCTGTTAGACGGCGAGTCCTCGCCTGTCTCCTCGGCCATTGGTGCTCCACCCTTCAAAGCATGGAGGCCTCCTAAGCCCAGCCAGTCCAGCACCACTCTACAGCCTGATCATGCAAGCCCCAATGATCACCCTTGCCCTGGAAAGCACGCATCCCCTCAATGGGATCGCAGTTCACTCTGGCAGGGACCTGCAGTCTACACGCCAGGTCAAAGCACCCCAGCGCGTCCTCTGCTCTAGCGAATCAACAGATCGGTGGCGTTCCCTTCTCCAGCGTTCAAGCGTGATCCAAATAGATTAAATTTTGTTATAGGCTACTTAAAACTCAATAAAAATAGAATAAATGTTGTTATAGCCTACTTAGGCATCATCCTTTTGACGATGGTAGAGATTTGACTACTTAGAAGACTCTAGACTCAAGTTCTATTTCAATGGATCCAAAGTGAGGATGAGCTTTACCAGCTTTGAGAGAACGACTACTACATCTCAAATAGGCCATGAGACATATAGACAAGCCTAAATACAAAGTGGGGATGAACCATTTTTTATTAGCTAGATGATAAATTGTCGATGCTTGTTGGGTGGTTATCTCAAATAGGCCATGAAAGACATAAATACAAACCTAAATACAAAGTGGGGATAAACCAGTTTTTATTAGCTAGATGATAAATTGTTGATGCTTGTTGGGTGGTTAAGTTAATTCCTTCAGTATCAGAGTTGGAAACCAACTTCTCCTTCTAAAATGGTACCCACCTCTCTGTTGGAGTTGCACATTTGGGCTTGAAAAGTAACTTATTCTCTAAAGGAAAGGTAGAAAGGCAAAAGAAAGGCAATGAAGGTGAGGACACCACTCCATACACGATCTTTAAAGGTAAAATTTTTGTTGATTATATGAAGTGTCATATTCAAAATATGACATTTTCCATTCCATAGGTCAATTAAGAGTTTTCGACCACCTATATATTATAAATAAAATATATAAGATATTAAATTGTCCCATATATAAAGAGTAAAATAAACACACTTAATGTACATAAAAATTTAGATAATTTAAATAATATATTAAGTTTAACACCAAAATAAATGTACATTTTTTTTAATTTGGCATAAAATCAAGACAATAAATATATTTACAAAAATCAACATTAAAACTTATTAAAATTTCCAATTCACTTATCAAAATAATATTTTTTTATTTTTATTTTTTATAATGTTACATGTAACTCTCATTAACTTTATAAATGGATACCCAAACCAAACCAATGGATGCTATGTAGATTCATGTTCCCATAACACACAACCCATTACAAAGCTTGCTAATACAACAACGAGTGCTGATATGAAAGGAAGCTTTATTGTAGTCAATTTTTTTCATTATGATAACAATCTTTCTCTGTCAATGTAAATTTTGCAGAAATCCTTCTAGGATGCCAATCCATTATGTTGGTTACCATTTGATTGACCACTTGATAAAAATATACTTAATAATAATAATAAAAAGAAAAAAAGGATTACAACGGAAATCCTTCCTTGGATGCCAATCGATTGTGTTGGTTCTGATTGACCATTTGATAAAAATATACTTAATAATAAAAAAAGAAAAAATATATATAAGCATAAATGCAACCACAGAAGCGATCATCTGATCAGGGATCTTCACAACAGGTGGCAGACTGCATAGACTACCGGCAATAGCAAGTGAAGTATGTCGTGGTCACTGTCTTTATCCGATGATCAGGGATTTTCACAACAAGTGGCAAACTGCATGGACTACCAGCAATAGCAAGTGAAAGTATGTCGTGGTCACTGCCTTTACCCGTCACTGGTATATATTAATGGAGAGGCCTGGTTGGCCTGGTTGGCGAGCTGATTTTTTCTTGCATTTTCATTTGGAGAGAATGCTGAGCTTGGTGATCAATTTCCTTACAGGGTTGTAGTGTATTCAATAAGTTTTATGGCTCCACTATGTCTGTTTTCTTCTTGATGTGTGTTGCACTGCAACCTTTTCTCCCCAATTTTCTTAAATTTTGGGGCCCCTCCTTTCCGTTTAAAGCTGCTCTGTTTTCGTTTGATCCATGAAGGTTTGGTCTTGCTTTAGCATTGTTTGATCCTAATGATGATTTTGTGGCCCATTTCCAGAGGATGCATGTTTTTAGATGTTGTTATTGGTCGCGGAATCGAATGTGGCCGGCCAGCCAGAAACTCGTCTGTTCGGTTGCCCATTGTCTCTGAGGTGAATCAGCTGGACCATCGATGTTCTGAGTGTTCAATTACTTAGTTTTTCGGGCGTCTTTTATGTTGAATCGGGGGCTGTAATCTTTGTCTCGTCCGCCGTCGCGGCTCTCAAATCGGGTTATCTTCCGAAGTGTGAAACGATCCGCTCCTCGATGCCCACCGCGTGACTATATCTTTTCTTCATCCGCCGTTGCGGCCAGGAGATCTATTTCGCTTCCGACGTCTAAGCTTTCCGACTTCCGACTTAAAGTTTTCCCGCCCTTTTCGTCGAATGCCTGAAGTCTTCCCCCTTCCGCCGTTGCGGCTAGGATAGTGGTTTAGCGTCCGTTATACAAACTCTTCCGAAGTCCAAGGTAAAGGCTTTCTAGCCCGCGTCTTCGCACCATTAGCCCTTTTCTTTCCGCCGTTGGGGATAGGAGAACCTTCTCCTGTCCGATGTCAGAGCCTTCCAAGGGCCATTTTAGATCTTCCCGCCCAAAAGGACTTAATCCAGCCTCTTGTCGATTATAGAGATATAGCCAGTCATTTTCCGTGGATTGGTAATTTCATTTCGCATTATTTGTACAGTTATGTTTTCAATGATTGACTCTCGTTGTCGTTGCAGGTGAAATCCTGGAAAATGATAAAAAAATGCCACGGCAAGAAGGGAGGCGGACTGTTGATGGTGGTATGACCAAAACCAGTTCGAAGACAATGAAAGCGCAAGTCCAAAGGATACAACAGTTACTTAACCAATCATGAATATGCAAGAAAAGACAGAACAAGATATGGGAATGTGAAGCGTTTGAGAAACTGAAAGACCATGCGTCTGGGGGAAAACGAAACACTCTGTAATTGTAGTTTAAATATAGGAAAGTGGAACGAAGAAAGGGATTTTTCCCTGGAAAATTTTTGTAATGTTTACTTGTAAGAGGAACTATTTCGTTTTGCAAAGGAAAACTGCAAGTTTTCCTGCTGGAGAGAGTGAAATGTGGAACGTATCAATGCAACTCAATGAATAATGTTGAAGAGGAACTATTTCGTTTTCAGCCATGTTTCATTTACTGTGAGAGTGTTTAATTTCCTGAACCTATGTTCTTGTTAAATGTTCTTTAGTATCTTCAGGATTTCTTCCACTGTGAGTAATAAGTGCTGTTCATAAAACGATTAGCTATCTGATTGTTTAAATATTTGTAATTGTTCATGTATCTTGAACGGAGTATCAGCTATCTATAATTCTTCATTATGCACGTACAAAATGTATTACTCACCGATAAATGCTAATTTTTCTCCCTAGGGATAGTTTAGATAAATAGTTTATCTTATTGTCGTATGTGATTTGAATGTTTGCGAGCCCTAAGACGAGAGGTAAGAACCTGCGCATCACATTGTGATTGCTCCCTGCATTTTTATCACCCTGCATTATTAGTTAGGCACCTGCATTTCATTGTTTAAGTCAAAATACAAAAAACTCGGTGGACCGGGCCGCAACCGGTAAACCCTTTGTCTGTTGTTTGACCTACGGTAGTCGGACCGCAAACCGGACGGATTCCATACACCAAACAGTCAACGGGCTAGTTGGGAACGTTGATTGGGGAGAATCCCTTACTGTTGCAGCCTGCGAATTTCCAGGCCTCAACAATGTGTTAAATTCCTGAAATTTGTTGCAACATTATGCCATTTTTGTCCAGGCTATGGAGTGTTTGTTTTTGTTGAATCTTGCATCAATCTCAACTCGTTTTAAAGTGTTCTTGCCGAATTTGGTGGCTTCCGTGAAATTCTCGCCATGCTAACCATCCTTTCACTCATTCTGTAGCGTCCTGACCACTTTGGAGGTTATTCTAAAGCTTTAACTTTTTTTCCAAATGCGGACAATTGTCCCTTATATATAGCAGGAACTTGTTTCTTTACCTGCATTTATAAACCACGAGTTCCTTTTTACTCTGTCATGTTTTATACAGTTCATGCACCGCAATCCGACTCCGATTACGGCAACACAAATAACATCAATACACCGACGAAGTGCGGATTACGGCAGGAATTCAAATTGGTATATTTACGGATTATGTCATTCAAATCGAAATACTTTACCATAATCTGCCGACATACTTTACCATAATCCCCCGGATTCTAAAGAGTCTGCACAGCAACGTCATATCTGTTTGAATAAACAATCGTAGATCCGAGAAGAGAAGCCTGCAAGTTTGCAAGTGTCGGTTTCCACTTCTGATTGAATTCGTATGATGCATCATTTATTATCTCGTTATTACATGGCCTTTTAGCCTTCCAGCAAAAGCTAGGTATGTTCTCTCTGAAGGCGAACACCCCAATATAGACAGACCCGCCACAAGCATTTTCCGAGCCCCTGTATTATACACATCCTGTCACAAACTCCTATCAATATTAATATTCCTAACTACAAACATCCATTAATGGCTGTAAAATGCGTGTAAATTGATCTTACAATGTTTTGCACTTCCTTTTCATAGATCTAAACTTCTTTATAATTTCTTTAATCCTAACCTTAACCATAAATTATAGTAAACTACATTTTTTTCCCTACTTTTAAACTGTAAAAACTACATTCAAATAATTCCTAAAACACTAGACTTCCAATATTTAATCCCATGAATATGAATCTCATTGTGGTGGCTATAGTTAAGGATCTCACTATTCCTCTCGTTTTCAAATTGGATATGGATATAATACTGGTACTAGATCTGCTACTAGATATGCTACTGCATCTCGATATCGATAATGAGAATCTCTACTACTAGCATATTACTCTGATTAAATACCAAAGCCGGGTATGCCTCTTACCATCGGCGGGGTAGGATTATCATTGGACGGGGATGCTATTTATCGATATGCTTTCCTATCATGAGTATGCCTGTGTGGATTAGCCAGATTAGAGAAGATTAGATAGAGTAGGCTAGCAGAATAGAGACAGCGTATTATAGGTTATGGAGAACTTGACACAACCATCTCACTTATTGGGCATGGTGGATCAAGAACTGGTAGTCATGTAGAACTCCCATCCTGTTCACATAACTGGTACCGCACAAACAACCCAACCACTGGGTGTTACTATTGGGAAGGGTAGGAAAGCTGTATCTGTTGGGTGTGCTGTTGGGATTAATAATTCCTAAAACACTAGACTTCCAATATTTAATCCCATGAATATGAATCTCGAAATGAGAGAACAATAAATAAAGTAAGGTTGCAACCTATATATATTTAGAACCAAGACTAATGAGATAATCTACATACCGGGAGACAGTAAACTGAGCTGCACGCGGTTAAATCGAAGGTTTCGAGGGTTGAAATTAAAATAACTGACACGGAAATCAACATTTCCCATACCAATGTAATACAGGGACTCACTAATAATTATGGATACTTCTTGCGGTCCTACGATACCTCATAATCGTGACTGGTATTCCCTCAGATATTGTAAAAGTTGCTCAAAACTTATTACATTCTGCAAAAACATGTAAAATCCCATCACTTTCAGTATAGGAAACCAACCAAAGTAAGTACAATGCCCATGAACACCTAAACTGGCCATGGATTTTTACTTACCCCACTCTCTAAAGTAGCGTTGTCGTAGCCAGAGCCGGCCAAGGTGAATGTGACTACGGTGATTAAATCGTCCGACGTCAGTTGTGGGTCGAGGTATGCAGGGATTGTTTCTTTCATACCCAAGGTCGAAGCTACAGTTCAAAATATACAGAAATGAGGCTGAGAAAAAATATTCAATCCTTGGAATGTATATAGAAATATAAATGTTGAGTATTTGGAGGTTATACCCAAGAAATATGAAGTAAGCTTTCCATTAGAGAAGCGTCTAGTAGGTATCCTACCAGGAAAATCTCTGCCGTAAGGTAGGAAGTTGCACTTCGCCGGTGTATTGATGTTATTGTTGTTTCCAGCGTCAAGAGTATAGAGTACTAACACAATTAAGAAACTGTGGTGTGCGTTGACCTTGAACCACCTCTGAACTTGGGATTTAACAAAAACACACCAAGATCAGAATAGTCGCGACGAATTCAAGCTTCTAGGAGGCTGCCATTGATGGTGAATTTTGCAGCTCTTTATTCTATGTGAGTTATTAAATTAGGTCCCATGAATTTGACTGACAGTTTAATAAATGCCATTAATAAAAATCCAAGAGACCTTAGTTGTCATTGTAGTGGTAGGGGTACCACGAGTAGTTGTGCTGAATTGACTTAACTTCACGTTACAGATGTCCCAGCTGCCATTGTAAGTGATATTTAAGAACATTCATGTAGATAGAGGACGAACAGGTTACACATCATCCCACTCACTCTAAAAGTAGGGCACTTAATAATAACTAGCATGATCAACGAAAAAACCAAGTTAATGCTGCTGACGTGAGCCCGCCACCTACGCCTGAAGCAGATTCCCGAGATGGTGAGGTCACCTGGCCAATAGCCAAATGACAAAATGACAATTTAAAAAAAAAAATACAAATATATAAACATTGTAAATACAAATGTATATTTTAAAAATTAAAATGAAACTAATCCAACTGACCTATATATATATATATGTCCCCCATCGGGGACATAAAAAAAAAAAAAAGATAAGAAAGTTTGTTTGTTTAATGCATATCACCTTAAAAAAAAGTTTTATGGAAAGGGATTTATTAATGTATTATTTTTAAAGAAGTGGATAGATTTTTTATAGAAAAAAAGGATTAAGATTTTTTATTAGATTGTATCAATGGTGATTTGGTGCATGACCATTACCAAGATGGAGGTAGTGGTATGGGTTACAAGAATCCATATGGTATTGTCCCAACGATGTATATCTTGATTAAGTAGAAATTTATTTTATTGACAAAAGAAGCATACGATAAGAAGAAGGAGCACATCTTAATGAATTAAGGATATGAGAATTTTTCGCTCCAAGAAATCTTTTAATTTTTTTCCAGCCCTCGGCTCTAGCTTCGGCCTCGTTGGTGGATCATTGTTCTTTGGTTGCAGGTTTGATCTGGAGCTTGGTGTGGCTTTGCCAAGGGTTATTTGATCAAGTGCATCTGCGTGCTAGTCTTTAGCGTTTGTTCAGGTCAACTCCTTGGCTCTACTCTGCGTTGGGTGGCTACCCTCTCATTCGTCTTGCATGATTCTTTTCTTTTTGAGATCCTAGGTTGTCTTCTTTAGCCTTGATCTGCTAGTGTTTTCTTGTAGGTTTTCAACTTTTTGTTTGATTCTCATTTCTTGCCCTGGCAAGCTGAGCCTTCTCTTTAATGGATGCTGGTGGGGACCCTCCTCCTCCTCTTCCACCTAAGCTGGATGCATTCAAACGACTGATTGCTACCTGTGGCAAGAGGAAAGGGGGCCCATATACGTAGAGATTTGTGAAGAAGGTTGATATCCCCTCAGTTGAACTACCTGTTGAACGGATCTTCCGAACGACATTAAATCTTGCTAAGCGAGGGCTTACTGGGAAATTTACTGGTCTCTAGCCTTCTCCTAAGGCTATTAATGGTTTGGTTCAGAGAAATTGGAGGCCCTTAGTAATTGAAGGAATTCGAAATCACTTTGTAAGTAGAAGATACTACGTCTTTGTTTTTTATTCAACTAAAGATCGTGACCTCATTTTTTGAAATGGACCATGCTTCATGGGCCCTCAGGGACTCTATCTGAACAAGTAGACTCCAGATTTTGATCCTACCCAAGATGTTCTGTTCGTAGCTCCTGTCAGGGTAAGGCTCCCTCACTTACCTTTACACTGTTGGAACTCAGATTCTCTGGAAGCCATTGGGAAGAAGCTTGGAAAATACATAGATAGGGTAGAAAGGAAAGATCAATATTCATGTGTAAGAATATGCGTTGAATTTGATTTGGAGATTGGACTGGTAGAGGTGATCAAGCTAACACAGCTAAATGGTCTCACATTCAGGAGTTGGACTACAAGAAAATTCCTTTCAAGTGTCGATTCTGCCATGGCTAAGGCCACTTTGCCCGAAATTGCAAGAAAAAATCAGAAGAGGAATTTGAAAAAGAGAATGATGATCAATGGACTCAAGTTCAGAAATCAGGTAATTCCAATCAGGACACTAGAAATAAAGGTAAAGAAAGAAAGACTTTGACAGGGGACACAGCTTTTGGGGAGAACCTTCCTAAATCTCATGCTGTAGAAAATCCCAAAGCATCCTCTAATCATTTTTTTGTATTAAGTTCTCCTGAAGTTCCTATTCTTGAAAAGGCTGAACTACAACAATTTGAAGTGCAAGATGATGAACCTAAAGTCAATATAGGACCTATGGAACAAGTTGGAGCAACTAATTCAGAACTACCTAGTGTAGGTGAATCCTCACAACAAAATCATCATTCTTCGAATAGAGCCAAAACTTCTCCTTCTTATGCAGAAATAAATAAGAAGAAGCTGGTTGATAGCTCAGGCTCTTCTGATGAAGATTCCATCGAACAAATTTCTAAAAAGGCAGGCAGGAAGTCTTGAAAGGAGGATCGAGAAGAAGAGTATGATAGAATAAAGATGTAGGGCAGCCAGTCCACCATATTAATGTCGTTTGGTAGAAGCAAGAGGACTCGGCCCCCAATGGGAGTCATTACTCCCTCCCTCTCGAGTAAATAATGCATACCGTCTCTTGGAATTGTAGGGGGTTGGGGATCCCAATCAAATCAGAAGCAGTCAAAGATTTATTGAGAATGGTTTCTTCTGACATTCTCTTGCTCAAAGAGACTAAGATAGAGGAGGAAGCTCTTCTCCTCCTAAGTAAAACAAAATGGAAATTGAATGCTGGCAAAGCTGTCAGTGAGAGAGGTACCTCTAAGGGCCTTGCAACTCTTTGGTGTGATGAAAACTTTGAGCTAAAATGATGGTTTTCCACCCAACACTAGATTTTTACTAATCTCTACCATATCTCCAGTAAGATATCCTTGGCCCTCTTTAATCTTTATGTTCCAGTTAATTTCAATGAAAAAAAAGAATGTTGGAAATCACTTTCAGATTTCATAGAAACCAATTCTCCTACAAATACAATAGTCGGGGAAGATCTCAACATTTCTTTAGCTCCGATTGAGAAAAAAGGTGGTGTTCGTTGCAAGGACCATTTTCAAAACACGGTGGAGGCGTTGATCAAAGTCTGCAATCTGAATGATTTTAAACCCAAAAAAGGAAGATTCACTTGGTCCAATAATAAAGTTGGTTCTGCCAACATCGTTGCTCGTCTTGACAGGTTTCTAGGTCATAGTTCATTGATGGATGGGAAATTCATTATCTCAACTTATATTTTGCCCAAACTCTCTTTAGATCACCACCCCATCTCTCTGATTTTAAAAAAAGAAGACCTCGGCCCAACTACGTACCGATTCAGTACCCTCTAGATTGAGAGAGACAGTTTTTGGGAAATCGTATCACAAGCTTGGTCTTAGTACGTTGATGGATCCCCCTATTTTGTTTGGGAACATAAATTAAAGAATAATAAATATGCTCTAAAAAATTGGGTACAAAAACCTCTTAAAACTCCGACTATCAACAGGAAAGAGAGAGTTCTCAAGCTATCAGATATCCAGTTAGAAATGGAAGAAAGGGAAATCACTAAACCTCAGTTAGCTCTGGAACAGTTTGCTCAAACTAAAACCGCTCAATCTTTCCATCAGGAGGAGGAATATCTTTGACTTAAGTCTCGAAGTCTCTGGTTGCAGGAGGAGGATGAAAACACTGCCTTCTTCCATCGCCAATGCAGAGATAGACTGTTAAAAAATCATATTTCAGAAATCTCCATCGGGGAGGGGGGAATTATTAAAGGCCAAGACCATCTAAAACATTCTGCAAGTAGGCACTTTCAGCTTTTGTTTTAGAAGGATGGACTCTCTGATGGTGTAGTGTCTACAGAATTTTTGGATAACGTTCCTTCTCTTGTCAGTTCAGAGGATAATGCTGAGCTAATGAAACCCTTCATTGAAAAGGAAATTCTGGATGTCATCTGGGCCACAGATTTGGATAAAGCTCCTGGACCAGATGGGTTTTCTTTCCATTTTTATAGAGTCTGCTGGAACATTATCAAACCAGATCTGATCCGCATGGTGACAACCTTCCAAAAAAAAGCTAAAGTGGGAGGGTGTACTAATTCTGCATTTCTTGCTCTCATTTCAAAGGAAGTAAATCCTTCTTCTTTTGACAGATTCCATCCTATTTCACTGTGTAATCCCTCTTACAAGATCCTATCCAAACTTCTAGCCACCAAATTCAAGCTCTTGTTTGGTAAGTTGATCTCTCCTCTTCAGGGGGTTTTGTAAAAGGTAGGCACTTAGTTGATAATGCAATCCAAGTCCAAGAATCCCTCCATTCAAGTTTCCAAAGGAAGGAGAAAGTAAGTCCTTCTCTCTTTTTGATTTAGCTCTAAGTTTGTGAATTTGATCAAAGCTTGTACATATAGGCCTTGGATTGTGTCTCTTGTCAATGGTAGACCTACATAATTTTTTCGAGCTTCAAGAGGCCTTTGCCAAGGATGTCTGATGTCACCCTTTCTATACATCTTGATGGCATAAACTCTTAGCAGAAAACTTTCAGCTAAAAAGGAAGCTTGTTACTTTCCGAACGTCAAGATTGCTAGGGGTGTGGATCCAATAAACCATGCCCTCTTCGTGGATCACTCTCTCCTTCTAGGAGAGGCCTCATTGAAGATTGATCGTGCCATCAATGAAATTCTTCAAAAGTTCTTCCTAATTTCAGGAGCCTTGATCAATAATAAAAAAAGTGCGGTTTATGGTTTGAATGTAGAACATTCTACAATTATTCGAATCACAAACTCTTTGGGTTTCCCTGGTTTTGATAAATGGGATAAGATAAAATATTTGGGGCTGCCTTTAACTCTTGGATCAAGCCATGTTTCTCTCTGGGTCAAAGTAATAGCTAAGATAAAAGCCAAAATCGCTTCTTGGGGTGGCCAGTGGTTAACCAAGGCTGGAAAATTGATTTTGATAAAGGCAATACTTTCAACACTCCCCGTATTCCAATCCTCTTTGATGCTTGCCCCTAAGTCTATCTCATCTCATATTTCCAAATTTTTGCGAGATTTTCTCTGGAATGGCAGTTCAGGAATTCAGAATAATATTCATCTGGTAAGCTGGGATATTCTTAAAAGATCTATTTCAGAAGGTGGATTACAAATACGTGACCCTGGATTGGCTAATCTGGCGTTGGGAGGTAAACTCATTTGGAAAATTTATGTTGATAAAAATCACCCTGTTAGTGAGATATTTAGGATGAAATATCTATAGGGAGACTCTTCGAGAAATTTAACAACTTCTAGAACTCCCACGGGCACAACTATCTAGAATTCATGTAGAAGAGGAATCGATAAATGCAATCAACAACTCTATAGAATCCCTGGAAATGGGAAGAGGATCCTTCTCTGGGAGGATAAAATCTCAGGAAATCCTTCTCTTTCCTCTGTCATCTTGTTAGAAGAGATTAAGGACTGGTTATCTAACAAATTCTTGCTCCGTTTGGTTGATATCTATTCTTGGGACAGCGCTGGAAATTGGGCAGGTTGGTCTCTTCATGAACTCACAGCTCATCTCAGCTCCCAAAAAAATTTGTTACTCTCCTCTCTTTCAGGTCTTGCTCCAGTTCATTGCTCCTATAAAGACAAGTGGGGTTGGGGCAAGTCTAGAAATTACTGAGCTGGAAAAGGTTTAATTGAATTACAAGCTACACATTGCTCAAGTTTTTCCCCTATGATTTGGAAATCGGTTTTGTCTTCTCACTGTCTTCCCAAGGTGATTTTTTTCTCATGGATACTCATGCACAATAAGGTGTTGACTAGCGATAACTTGTTAAAACTTGTTTTGATGGACCTTATCGGTGCTGCTTTTTGTAATTCAACCTTTGAATCGACAAACCACCTTCTAATTAACTGTGCCTTTTCTAAATCGGTGTGGGAGCTTGTTCTTCATGGCTCAAGTATTTCTGTCCCAACCCATTCTCCTATCATTTCTTTTTTCCTTTTTTGAAATGACCGATGTCCTTAAAAAAATGATAAATCAGTTGACTAGTGTAATATCTAGCATTCAATTCCAAAATTTACGTGGTGGAAATTGTGGATTGCCCGAAACAATTGGATTTTCAATAATCAGACTAGGACCCCTCGGATCGTGGCTATTAAAGTTAAAATTCTAATTGTTGAATCCGCAGGAAGTTTGAAGTCCCCTTCATCTCTACCCTATGCGATTTCAACGTGATTGGGCACCAGTCCATCAAGAATGAGTAAGCCAGTCTATGTTAAACCTGTCGGTTCCCCTCCCTGGTGTTTTCATGGAAATGTTGATGCTTTTAAGTCATTGTGGATGAGTTCCTCTTCAGCGTCAATTTTATTTGATGGTGCATCCAAGGGGAATCCTGGGATCTCAGGAGGTAGGGGTTTGGTTTTCTCTCCTGGTATACTAATCGAATCCAGTTTTAGTTGGGGTCTTGGAATCATGTCGAATAATCAAGCTGAATGTTATAGCTTCCTCATGGCGTGCCAGATTGCAAAGGAGAAAGGATACAAGTCAATTTAATTTTTTGGCGATTCAGATCTTTTGATCAAAGTTTTAAATTCAACTGATCATTTCAATAATTCTGCTTTGAATAAATCTCTGCAGAGAATTCGGAATATTTTGAAAGAATTTGATAGGGCTGCATCTTTTCACATTCTTCGGGATCTAAATAAACTTGCATATGCATTGGCAAATAAATCATGCATGTTGTCTCAAGGTATCCTTTGCGTCAACGGAGAATCCAACTATTTTCATCCAATTCCTTAATTTGTGATCCAATAAGTTGTAATTTGCTTAATATAGAGATTCACTCTCAATCTGTAAGAATTTGTACAATCTTTGACCTTCTCAAAGTATTTATTTTCATTGTGTAATTGGTTGTTTGGCATTTGTCAAAATAGACTGGTATCCCTTCATAAAAAAAATTATCCATTTTACTTAAAAAAAAGAAGAAGAAGGAGCACATGGTAAAAAGAAGAAGTACATGGAAGTAGATGAAGAAGAGGTATTCCACACATCTATGTAAGCTTGAAATTATTTTTATAAAATTTATTTAAAATATATATTTAAAAAAATTTATTGAGTTATGAAGTAAATGTCAAAAGGTCCATACATTCTATTAAATCTATAAAAAAAAACTAGAAAGTCATAAGTTGCTTGTCATTGTCCACAAAGAATCATTGGAATATGAATAAACATTAGAATACCAAGTGCAATGGCACCATTTAGTAATGAGAAGAATGCATTTCCCAATTACCACATGAACACATGAAGAACACAACCCTAATAATCACAAATACACAACCTATTATTTACAAATGCATAAGAATTGCAAAGGAATGCAACCGTAGGAACCAACAAGAAAAATAAAAATAAAATGGTAGTTCTTGAAGAACACAAATTAGGGAAGAGACAAGATTGCTATTTAGAGGAATACCCTCCAAAAAGGACAAATCTGCAACCCTCATTTTCAATATTTCTTATCTTAAAATCAGAGTGGTGTAGCATAAGTGATATAATTATATTCATAGGGTCTTCTTTAAAACCACGATAGGGATTTATTTTTTAATTGTTATTTATGGTGTTTGATTTTAGCAAATGTAAGATTTATGTGGATAAACCTTGTATTTAGAGGATTCTCCTAAAGAACTAGGCAAGTGCCTTAGTTGGAGGTGACTCTGCATATGGAGATATTTCCATAGGGAGTTTTTTTTTATGTTAAACCTTATATTGGTTTTGTTTGGGAGGGTAGTAAAGAAGTATAAATAGCTATGGATGATCATAAAAAAGGATAATAAAAACAAATGATGCTTTCATGATTTGAGAGGGCCACATTTGTATATAGAGAGGGATGTAGTGGATGATAGATAGTTATCACATAGTTCTAAATGCTTGTGAATATGGAAGTTCGACATTATACCTTTACGAGGGTTATGAGACATTGCAAATGTTAATGGTGTCCAATAATGCTAGAAAACTTGGAT
Source organism: Pseudotsuga menziesii (assembly GCA_001517045.1). NCBI lineage: Eukaryota > Viridiplantae > Streptophyta > Pinopsida > Pinales > Pinaceae > Pseudotsuga > Pseudotsuga menziesii. Next base: position 575,559 of record LPNX010058117.1, on the reverse strand, counting down.
TATAGCTAGGAAGCTATACCTTTTGGAAGAATGGGGAGCAACTTGAAGGAGTCTTACTGGTCCAAGAACTGTTTTGTCAAATAGAATCATTTGAAGAGTATTTGCGTTGATATTTTTAATTGCACTGTAGGCCTTAAGAGGGGGTATTAGAGTATAAGGCTTAAGTAATGTTCATAATTAAATAACAATTATATAATAAAGTTGTAATTGTTAGTGATTGAGCAAAATATAAAGAAATTTGAAATTTAAAACTTTAATCCATAACAACAGTGCATATAAATCTCATCAATAATCCAAAGACATAAATCAAACCACAGAACACAGGATATACCCTGGGAAAACCCTCTATTGATTTAGAGGATAAAAAACCCAGCAAACGATCTTAGAGTATGATAGATTAGTAGCAGCGAATGATTACAACACAATAGCATATTGCTTTCACAGAGAGCACCAGAGAGTGGAGATCGAATGGAACATCGTATCTAACTTGCCAAGTGCATAACACTTTAATAACAAGCCAAATTAGGTTTTACAATAAAAATAGAATGGTTGCATGTAGAAGCAACTCGTTAACACTTAGAACACTGATCCATCTTTAATCATGCACCCCATACTGATATGGTGTCAAGATGACACTCCATAAATATCTTCCACAAGAAGATATGTGCTTTCCATTAATTAACTAACTCTAACTAAGTTGTTAACTGAACTGAACAGAATGGTACTACATGAAACTGAATGGAACTGAGTGTAACTGCATACAACTGAGTGTAACTGAACTGAACTGAACTGAATGTAACTGAACAATAACTGAATGTAACTGAAGAGAACTAGTGCTTCTCCATCAATGTTTATTTCCAACAATAACTTCCATAAGTTAAGGAGTTGATTCCTTAAATAATGAACTTGTTTACCATAACTAATACTCAACTGATATCTAATCAATTCGAGTTTACTTGGTGGCAACATATGCAATTTGAGTTCTCTCTCTTTCTCTGTGCTTATATTAAATATCTTTGCATGGTCCATATGTGTTTTCATTAAATAATCATCTTTATCATATCATACTCATAAGATCGTTTCCAAACTTATGATCATATGTATTTCCTCGGGTCGTATAGTCACATGCTAAAGTAAATCACTCTAGGGGTAGCTAATCCCTAAAGGAGACTTGTAGCACCTGTTGACCATGACTAGCCATACACCACATAGTATATCTACTTTACATAGTAAAGTACACCACCTCACAACATAAGGATATTCGTAGGACTACACAAGCCTACTGTCCACCCCAATCATATGAGGATATTCGTAGGGCTACACAAGCCTACTATCCACCCCAATCATATGAGGATATTCGTAGGGCTACACAAGCCTACTGTCTGTAGGGCTACACAAGCCTACTGTCCACCCCAATCATATGAGGATATTCGTAGGGCTACACAAGCCTACTGTCCACCTCAATCATATGAGGATATCCGTAGGACTATACAAGCCTACTGTCTTGATATTACTCACAAGACTTTACAACATCACCACCTCAATCATATGAGGATATTTGTAGGACTACACAAGTCTACTATCTTGATATTACTCACAAGACTGGAGAATGACTCCTGATCCTGTAATCTCAATAGTAATGAGGTAACAGTAGAAGAATTACCTCACCAATAACATAAAAGGGGATCAACCCCATTGTATCAATTGACTTCATTATAATAAACAGTATATCGTTCACATGAGTCTACGAAGTTTATTGCTTATCATGTTTGCGAGTTGTCTTGATTTTATAGAAAACTAAGTGAGCAACCTTTCAAGTGGCAATGAATGAAAGGAAAAACATGTGATTATATTTCGTGTTGAAGGTCATAGTAATCTAAGATAAATAAATCAATATGACACTTTTTCTTTTCATTGTTTAGGTTGGACAATAGTAGGCTACAATTTCCCCAACATTTATAATATATGTTGGTCATTGAACCAAGTAATTGGGCCTATCCCAACATTTCATTGGTTAGTCATCTAATGTTTTTTTCACAGCGGCTATAATACATGCAAGTGTCAATGCATGTTGTTGTTTGCAATCTGGCATGTTAGTTGATGGCTTATAAAGACAAAACTTCAACTTAAAATTTTGTAGATGTCAGCTATGTTACCAAAAGAATCATCTTTAGTAAAACCTTCATTGTCCTCTTATAAAGGGAAACTTGAGTAGGAAATAAGAAGTTGTAATAGGATTCGTGTGTCCTTGTTTATTAACACCATATATATCCCATCTTTTAAACTTTAGATTCGCTAGGGAATAAGCAAGTTGAAAGGCTCCCAACTTATCCGAACAAAGCAAAGCAATATACATATTTCAATGCATTAAGTTAGAGCAGAAAACAAATCAAAATCGTAGAATTTTCATGTGAATCCATCACCATATTTAGTTTAATGTATGTTTTCTTTTATCAATTGTTTCCCATAACATTTTAAAATTTATATTTCATTCGTTGACGACATAGACCTGGCTAATGTTCACTATAATGACACTTGTGTTCATATGTAAATAGCATATTTGCAATTTATTCCATTTATTATAATTATAAAAATAACCACATGTAAATTGTATTATTATATGTTTATTGTTACCATGTTCATATGGCAATAAAGGTCTAAAATATGCTCATATAATATCAAATGGTATTACCATGTATAGGATTTACAATAAAAAAAACTTCAAAAGCATTAAGAAGTAGCCTACAGTTGGTTATTGTTAAGCCCTAACATTCTTCCATAGCATGGCACATTATATTAATCTTGATGTTGGCTTGGTCTATTAATTGTAATTGTCACTACAATGGTTATATTAGTTACGTCGATTTGTGTTAATTAGTTGAAATTGTACCTCCTAGTCTCCTCTATATAGGAAAGAGACCTTTCATTTGGAGCCCTGTAACTTATTTTGTCTTGTCTTATGTAATTAGTACATTGTATAAGGAGGTTGCCCCCTCAAAGAGGCTTGCTATTCATCTATTTTATTCATTATTAAGGTGTGGATTACTTTTTTTTAATCTTTTTATATTCTTTTCATTCTCTTTTAAAGAATTGGTTACTCAATAATCATATTGCACACAATTACAATTATAATAAAATGTATCCTTATAACCTTTTTTTTCAAAAATTGTAAGACCTCCTTTCAAAGAGTAAGTCACATCTTATGAGGAGCCATTTCAATTTGGTTTCCTTTTCACATATTTTTCATAAGCATTGTACACTCTATCCAAGGTAATGTGATATGAGAGACACATGAGAAAGATGGTTTTATTATTGTTACATCTTTCCAACCAAAAAGCGAGGTTGGTATAAAGATATCAAGACTTGGTTAAATTGTTTAGAGATCGACAAAAATGTTGCATTGCAAAATATAACTAACATTAAAAATATTGTCACTTCTAAGTTTAAGGAGAAAATGTGGTGTGAGAAAGATTTAGAGGATAAAATAAAATTAAGATAATATAAGGAGGTCATCAACCTTACTCTAGAAGATCAAAAGTATCTCTCGGTTTTAACTAGTTCAAAGATTAAAACTAATATAGCCAAGATAAGAACGAACTCTCACGAGCTTCATAGTGAAACTGGTCGTTGGTGAGTTCCTAAAACACCGTGGGTAGAAAGGATCTACCATCTCTGTGAGAATATGAACATTGAGGATGAAAAACACTTCCTCTTAGAATGCCCTACGTACACCCACATTAGATCTCAGTTTCATAATCTTTTTTGTGATTCTGACCTCCCTAGCCTTTTAACTTGTCAAAATTATAGTGAGCTCGGGACGCTTCTCTCCAAGCTCTTTGAGCATAGAAATACAATTTTAAAATAAACTAAATAATGTATTTGTTTGGGTCCGATAGACCAAAGTTTGGTCCGAGTTGACGTTAACCATCATCATCATCATCATCATCATCATTATAAAGGATTCAAATGATGTGGCCGGTTTCCAATGTTATTCCAAGGTTTAGACTCGAGTGGGATATTGTAATGGTGTAATAAGGGATTGATATGAAGATTAGGATATGTAATGGAATTTATATAAGAGGCTAGTTTTATGTATTTATTTGTGAGTTTTTTTATTGGTTTAGCAAGTTTAATTTAATAATAGTAACTTTTGGTTTGATATTAAAGATTTATAAATTATCTTTTCTACATACATATAAAGAAATTCAATTTAATAATAGTAACTTTTGGTTTGACATTAATGATTTATAATTATTATTTTTATACACCTAAAAAATACAAAATGTAATTTTTATTAGTTTAGAAAATTCATGTAGTGTAACTTTCATCCTCTCGACTAATACATTATGTAAAAGTACGTAATATAGTTTTATGTGTTAATTTGTGAGTTTGTATTGCTTTCGATCTCCAACACACAAACAAAATGTAACATAACTTTCATCCTTTCGAACAATACATTATGTAAAAGTAAGTAGGATAATTTATGCATTTATTTGTGAGCATTTATTGGTTTAACAAATTCACATTTTAATGATAGGAATTTTCTAATTTGATATTAGTGAATTAAAGTAACTTCCAATATATATAACATAATATAACTTTCACCCTTTCCACATACTTATAAAACATAATATAACTTTCATTCTTTCATTTAATATATTGTGATTTTTTTATATTTTTCAATTGGTTTTCATTTAATATATTGTGATTTCTTTATATTTTTCAATTGGTTTGGAATTGTTAAGATTTCCAATCCTTTTTTGTCTATATTTGTTTATTATATTATATTTGTTTAATTTAGGAGACATAAATTAACATTGGATTCATTAGCACCAATGGGTCTACTTTGGCTAATGGGGCCACTAGTACCAGTCACTAGAGTGTGGAGAACATATATAGAGGTTAACTGCAATTGATTGCACTTTCATGCATCAGTTTATGTGCCTCTGAGACCGATCCCTACAATTTAGGAGCCACTTGGAGTGCCACCACCAACCTCCTTCAGTTGCTGGTAGTTGGTAACTAGTTAATCTAAGTTATGCTTCAGTTACTTTTAGTTAGATGTCCTCTAATTCATTTAGCACCAATCTTGCATGGTTGCATGTGGGAAGGCACCTATTCTCACCTACTTCTCACCTACCACATTAGTTTAACTCGTTTAATTGGTTATAACTGATTGAGAAACTCAATTAGACAATTGGAGTTAGACTAGTGAGCTCTGATAGTGATTTAAACACTTATAGTTAACCATGCAGTCATATTGAGTTGGTAGATTCGAATCATATCCACATTATTCGAATTCTCCTTTATGTAGCACTGTTGTATACTGTTGGGATTAATGAAGTTGATATTGTAATTATATTGAGCAATTCTTATATGTTTTCAGTGAAATTTTTCATGTTCGGTGTGTATTATTCTTTCCATTACACTGTAAAATAATTCAACAATTCAAATGCACTCATTGCTTTAAGATCAATGGCACAATAATTTAACATGGTATCAAAGCCTACTCAGGCAAGCATCAAGTCTGTCCATTCTCCATTGTACACCAGAAGTAGTTGGGTTTCCACATAAGTCCTGCAAAGTGTGCATTGCTAACTATGGATTCGTTCAGAGAAGTCTTTGCAGGCGTGATAGACCCTAAGAAAGTGTACATGTCGAGATGGAAGGCTTGATTCTGACATAGTGTGAATTGTTTATTATTTTGCAGTGATTTCTTACAGGTGCTACGTTGCTCAGTTGAAGAATTGACTGATCATAAGGAAGAATTGATGGATGCTCCTACTTTCTTACCCCAGATCCTAACACCCTTCAACTATGTTGATTGGAGGGCGGATATGCAGGTCTCCTTGCGCAAGCTTAGCCTATACAGGATGACGATGGGAAGGGAGACAAAACCACATCATCCTACTAACAAAAACAAGTTCTTGAACCGATTGGATGAAGCCTTTGGATTCCTTTGTGCTCAGATCTCCATGGATATCCTCTTTCATCTTGATGGATTGAAGACTCCCAAAGAATCTTGGGAGAAGCTCGAATTCTTGTTTGGCAAACAAGATGAGCTTCGGGGACACATCTTGGAGAACGAGCTAATATCATTACAGCTTAGCAGTTTTGAGACTATCCAACAGTTTTTCACAAATTTCAAGTCTCTAGCACTACAATGTAAGCAATGCGGAATAGAGAGGAAGGATGATCAGCTTGTGCTCTGTGTGATCAACAAACTTGGTTCTGAGTATTCTGTCTTCGTCTCTACCTTCCATTCTGGAAGAGATTCCATCCCCAATTGGAAGATGCCTTCACTTGATAGCTTTCCTGAGTCATTATTATAGGAGCAGGATAAGTTGGTCCAAATGGGAATCCTCCAAACTTCCAAGAGCCAAGATCTTCTGATGTCGGACTCAACCAATGCACAAGCTAAATGGAAGCACAAGGGGAAGGATACTAAAGCATTTGATTTGAAACCAAAATAGAGTTAGAAGTCTTCTGAAGGAGCTTTGGTATCCAAGAAGAAGAAAAAGTTTGAAAATACTAAGTGTCCTTATTATATGAGGGGCTTTCATCCTGAAATCCAGTGCATGAAGAAGCAGATCGACCAGTTGTCCGCCCTCCTTGAACAGAACAACATTTCTCTTCCACGTGGAGCAAAGAATTTTGATGTTGGACCACAAACAGAAGATCATGAGAGATGACATGCCTTGAAGGTAGGTCTTACTCAGTTGAAGGCTTACTTTATTGATTCTTGAGCATCCAAACACATGGTTGCTTCCAAGGAATCCTTCTCCACTCTCACTCTATCAGAAGGACCTAGAATTCACATGGGAGATGACTCCCAAATTCCAGCAGCAGGAAGAGATTCAATTAAAATCCAGCATGGTGAGTTCAAAAGTGTTCTTTATGTGCCCTCCCTTGCAACTAATTTGTTTTATGTTTATCAAATGACCCATACATGATCTCCCAATATAGTTACATTCAACTCTTACTCAGTTGAAATCACATAGAAAGCTACTGGAAATCACATAGCAAAAGGTATTTCCAATCATGCCACTAAGGCTTATGGGTTCTCGCATTTTTTTCCTATCTCACCTCCTACAGCTCTATTGACTCATGCTATATTAACACTAGCAAGATATGGCATGAGATATTTGGGCATCTTAATTTCAAATATCTCCAGCAAGACCACAATGATAAAATGGTTGAAGGTTTGCCTCCCATCCAAACTTTCGACAGAGTATGTCCTGGTTGCTTGGTAGCTAAGCATCCAGAGAATAGGTATGAAGTTGGGAAGGCATATAGAGCTTCCTCTATAATTGATTTGATTCACAATGATGTGTCGATACCAATGCCTACAATATCAATTAATGGTTCTAGGTATTTCCTTACTTTTATTTATGATTGTTCCAGGTTCTGCTGGATATATTTCATGAAACATAAATCATAAGTATCTGGAATTTTTAAACTTTTTAAAGCTATGTTTGAGAATAGTTTCATGAAAAATATCAAGTCCATAAGATCAGATAATGGAGGTGAATACATTAAAAGATACTTCCGGCAGTATTGTGAATCAAAAGGGATTCGAATGGAACACTCATTTCCATGCACGCCACAGCACAATGGTGTGGCTGAGAGGAAAAATAGATCATTGAAGGAGATGGCAATTTGTCTTCTCCAAGCCAAAAATATTCATCCTTCTATTTGGGTAGAAGCTATAAACTGTGCTTCATACATACAAAATAGAGTGTCTGATAAATCAGTGGTTAGGGCCACTCCATTTGAAGCACTGCATGGGCATAAGCCCAATGTCTCTCACTTGAGATTTTTTGGTTCCAAAGCATGGGCCAGAACACCCATTGATAAGAGAAAGGCATTCCAAGCCCAGAGTAGTGAATGCATACTATTGGGATATGTAGAGGATGCCAAAGCATACAAGTTGATGGAGGTTACAACTAGCAAATGCTTCATTGAGCACAGTGTTCAGTTTGAAGAAGATCAGTTATTTGATCCACCACCATCTGAAGCACAAGAAGGTATAACTACTCTTCCACTACCTTTTGATGATGATGATTTGTCACATGTTTCATATTCATATGAGGAGGAACAATATCAACAAGATCTTGGTATTGAGGTTGAACCTCATGAGATTCTAGATCTATATCCAAGATCCATTCCAAACCAAAGGCCTAATCCTAGATGGGCCCAAAAGCTCATTGATGCAGTTGTGGATGGTGCTGGGAATCCAGAAGACAGAAGGAGAACAAGGTCCCGGTATCAGAATGAGCATGTTGCTCTCTCTCTCACAGATTCACTTCCTATAGAGTGGTGCAACAAGGTTCCAGGAAAGTGCTATCTGATGATAGCGAATGATCACTCACTTGGCTCACAGAAGAAGAAATTTGGTCATTCCCTTCCACTTCTAGCAAGAAGAAACACATACTACATCCATCAAATCAGAAGGAAATTGAGAGATTCACATACACAGCTTTAGGATGTTGTTTCACATAAGAACCATGCTGCTGCATATTGCAGCAAAAAATTTGCACGTTATTTCCCAAAGAGGAAGTTTTTTTTCTCCTAAAAATAGCTTCTATTTCTCGTTCCTTCTTATTTCGAGGGGAGGGGGGGGGGGTTCCCATGAGTTTTTCCCTTATTTCCTTGGTTTATTAAACAACATTTTTTAATTCTTTTAGATTGTAATTGGGTGACTTTTGGCCTTGTTTCCAGAGCCCATAGTTTTCCAAGTTAGGATTAAGGAGGGGTGTTAGGATTTATAATCCTCCCTTGTCCATACTTGTCTATTAGATTATATTTGCCTAACTTAGGAGTCATTAATTAATATTGGGTTCACTAGCACCATTGGATCCACTTAGGCTAATGGGGCCACTAGTACCAGTCACTAGAGTGTGGGGAACACATATAGAGGTTAAATGCAACTGACTGCACCTTCATACATCAATTTATGTGCCTCTAAGACCAATCCCTACAATTTAGGAGCCACTAGGAGTGCCACCACCAACCTCCTTCAGTTGTTGGTAGTTGGTAACTAGTTAAGCTAAGTTATTCTTTAGTTACATTCAGTTAGATGTCCTCTAATTCAGTTGGCACCAGTCTTGCATGGCTGCATGTGGGAAGGTGCCCATTCTCACCTACTTCTCACCTACCACATCAGTTTAACTGGTTTAACTAATTATAACTAATTGAGAGGTTGAATTAGACAACTAGAGTTAGACTAGTGAGCTCTGATAGTGATTTAGACACTTCTAGTTAGCCATGCAGTCAAATTGAGTTGGTATATTCGAATCATATCCACATGATTCGAATTCTCCTTTATGTAACATTTTTGCATACTGTTGGGATTAATGAAGTTTATAATGTAATTATATCGAGCAATTTTTATCTATTTTCACCATTGCACTCCATCTTATAAAAAGTGCGTGGTTGATAACATCCACTTGAGATCAAACTTTCAACAATTTTTGTTACTTTAACTCATTGTTTATGACCTCAAATTTTCAACCATTTTTTGTTACTTTCACGCATTGCTTATGACCTCATATCACCATTTCACTACATATTTTTTTGTTACTTTAACTCATTGTTTATGACCTCATATCACCATTGCACTCCATCTTATAATAAAGTTTGTGGTTTATAACATCTATAGCACTATTGCACTTCATCTTATAATAAAGTGTGGTTGATAACATCCACTTGAGATTAAACTTTCAACATTTTTTTGTCACTTCAACTCTTGCTTATGACCTCCTCATGTATATTTATTGGCAATACAGCTAATTTAAATATATTCTTTATAAAAAAAATTATAATAGAATATTTGTTTCTCACATTAACCATGGTCAATTTTTGTCACTTTAACTCATTCCTTATGACCCATTCACATATATGTTGAGGTGATTTAAATATATTGTTTATAAAATACTTTATAATATAATTTTTTTTCTCACCTTAATCATGGTCAAAACTATAATAAAGTATTCACCTTTCACCTCAAACCCTTGTTAAATCTTTTCCATTTACAAGGTCATTAGAAAATTGCATAAGAGCATTTCCTCATCCATATCCATGCCGGCGTCCTCATCCACACTCATTTCCCCTAAAAATTGAGATAATACCTGTCAAATTCTTCTTGGTATTATAGAGATGTACATATAGGCGTTTTTTACAAAAATAGGAAAACTACATTTATATTTAAATTAATACCCCGTATAATAGTTGTTGACTAAATTGTCATTGATGCCAACAAGTGTGTGTCGGTGTGTCTTAGTGCCCCTTGAGGAGCCCTTCAGGGTTAGAAGTCCATCAATGTCAAAGGATCCCTTTTGACCTTGTCCAAGCCTAAGTCTAAAGCCCTTGGAACCCTTGGGACAATGCCAAAAGTCATGTACATCCTTTAGAGCATTTAAGTTCCCTTAAGTTGTTTCTATGGTTCCCCATTTGTTTCTTTGGATTCCCCAGTACCACAACCTATGCCCTAATACCCTAGAAAGATTCCTTGGTGGGTTGAAGAAGTGTAGAACTTCAAAGAGTCCAAATGACCCATTATGTGGTCATTTTTTTTAATGAGGTCATGGTACCCTAGGAGAAGTCTAGGCACCCCCACACCTTGGTGGTGTTGGGGTATTTGATACACTTGATATGATGAGTATATGGTGGAGACCTCCTCCTTGTCGATGTTAAGTATATGTATGTGAAGACCATTGAATCCCTCATGCCTTTGATGATGTCCATTGAATCCTTTGACCTTGGAACTTATGCATAAGGTAACATGGTCTTTGGTACCTTTCTGTGTGGAATCTTTAAAGCCCTGAAAAAATTGAAGAATTTAAGGGTATTATACCAAGAGTTTTCAAATAAACCCATTATAGGTAGATATTCCTCATTAATCCATTTCTGTTTATATGTGGAACGTCTTCTAACTCCTTATAGTTGAAGAGATATAAATTTTTGAAGTTGGTGTACCTCACCTTTTTGGGTTAGCCAACCAAACAAAAGAGAATTTAATTATTTGTAATTTTGAATTGCATGTCGGCCTAGTTTGAGGTACCAAATTTCCTACATGACTTATATAAATATAATATGAAACATTTCATTTGTTCATGGATCAATTCTCTCTTTGAAATTTTGCAACTCTTGGAGAAAAGTGTGAAAATTTGTGGAGGATAAATTTTTGGGCATCTTCACTAAAATTGGCATAACTTTCTCATACATATTCAAAATTACAATTTACTTGGCTCGTTTGAAAGCTTGTTACGAGGGATATGTGATGAAATTATCTAGAGTTTATTTTGGTTTGTCCATTGTTTCTTCGTATTATGATCTTCAAAAAGGTATGACTCATGCTTCTAGGTTTCTCGTGTGATGGCACATGTCTCTCATGGATAGAGTTCATCTTTGATCTTAGTATGTTAGCCTATATATTGGTATATGCATTTGAAGTCATTATGGAGGATATGCTGATGATGTTTCATACCTTTATGCTATGATATGATACACATTATGATGATAATGCATGTACACTCTATGATTTGATGCACTCCTATACAATACGATATACATGCATACCATAGTGTGATGATTCTCTCCTATGCATTATGATGTATACTTGATGTTGATGATGCATACACAGTGCACACTGATGATGATGATGTATATTTGATGATGAGGATGCATACCCTAGGACGATGATGCATACCTATGATGATAATGCATGACGATGCATGCTTTATGTTCAGTGAAAGCATAACAAAATTACTTGTCTAATAATTGTGTATGACGAGATGTACAATGATGTACATGAGAAGTGTATGGAAGTGAAATGACTTATCAGTATACAATGATGACTTGGAAGTGATCAGAGAGCAGATATTATCAACAACATCTTCAATGATTGGTTTTTAATAGGTCCACAGGTTTAGTCCTCTTTTTCTTCAGGGTGGTAGGGTAGTGATAGGGCTCACAATCTTGTGAGTTAAGCTGTTGTAGCAGCTTGTCAGTTGTAGCTGACGAAGCCTAAGGGGTTGTATCCCCTTCTAGTTGTAGTTGGTAAAGTTGTATTAAATTTTTTTACCCCAGTTGTTGCTGGGTCAAATTTATTTTTAAAAAGGATTCCATGGTTTTAGCCCCAGGACTTGGGTTTCCACGTCAAAAATATTGTGTACTAAGCATCTTATTATTTTTGTGTACATTGATGAAATTCTATGATGGTTATTAGAAAATTTCTCTTGATTAAAAATGTTATAATATTGTGCAAATACTGATTCACCCCCCTCTCAATATTTCAACAAACGGTATCAGAGCGGGTTCCTTCAAAACAATCTAACCGCTGGAAGGCAGTCATGGGAAACTTTGTTAAACAAAGAAAAACAAGAACACCCTTGTTTGATGGGAGAAAATATGCATTCTGGAGCATAAGGATGAGAGCCTTCATATAAGCTCAAGGAATAGAAATATGACAAAGTATCGAGAATGGGTAAAAGGTACCACAAACCATACCAACATATGTAGCTGAGTTGGCTCGATACAACAACAGCTCAAAGGCCAAAAATCACATTCTAGGTGCTATAAATGAATCTGTCTTCAACAAAGTGATGAACTTCCCCTCTGCAAAGGAAATGTGGGACAAACTAGAAACCACATATGAAGGAGATAACAAAGTCAAGGAAGCCAAACTTCAAACATACAGAGGACAATTTGAACATCTAAAGATGAATGAAGATGAAGATATAACAACCTATATTCTTTGAGTTTATAAACTTGTGAATACCATCAAAGGCTTGGGAGAAGAATTTGGGGAGGCCATAGTTGTTCGAAAAGTTCTAAGAACTCTTCCCAAAAGGTTCAACCCCAATATATTTGCCCTAGAAAAAAGAATAGATTTGAAGACTATGACAGTAGATCAGCTACATGGGACTCCAGTAGCCTATGAAATGAGAATTGAAGATGAAGACACATCAAGAAAGGAAGCAACATTCAAGGTCTCCTCCAAACAAGATGGGAATAACAAATCAACAATGGACAAGTCAACAAGTGATGATTTTGATGATGAGGAAATAGCCAACTTCATACAAAGATTGAAGAGGGGTACTGATAAATACAAAGGTAAGTTACCTCTTAAACGTTTTTCATGTGTAAAGATAGGTCATTTTGCTTATAAATTTCCATATGCAAAGAACTCAGATAGTGATGAAGATGGCAACTTCAAACCTTACAATAAGTTCAATAATCACAAGAATAAGAACAGAGGCAAATTTGCAAGAAAGAAAAGTCTCTATACAAAAAGGGACAACAACTCATCTAGTGAGGACTCTGATAATGACAATAATAGTGACTCTGATTATGACGGTGAACAAGAAAAGGTACTCTTTATGGAAATAAACTCAAATGAGGATCTTAATGGTGATGAAGAATCTGAAGTTGAAGGTGAAGTATATCTTGAAGCATAACTTGTAAGCGCCTTGAAAGAGCTGAATAAAGTCAGGAAGGAGAACAAGGTACTTAAGGAAGAAGCACAAGGGTTTGAACAAATCATTGTTGACTTAAAGGTTAAACTGAAAGAATATAAAAGAATCGAAGACTCTCTTATTGAACAATTGATGGCAAGTGTGATGGAAAAAGAAAATCGTAAGGTTGAGATAGTATCTCTAAAGACAAAATTATAGACGAAAGATATCAACAAGAGTTATGTAAACAAGTACAAGATTCTAGAACAATTATCAGTAATAAAAATCCTTTCTCTGACAAAAATGGTATAGGATATAATCAAAATACCAATGAGGCCTCAAGCTCAATGACGACAGGTAAAGAAGAAAAACCAAGAATTTATACAGAAGTTGTCAAGGAATCCACCAATGAAGAAGAGATCGAATGCCAACCAGAACAACCCATACCAAAAGGAAGGCCAACGGAAAGAAAAGATATCAATAGAACAACTCCTTCATATGTTCCCAGGTATGGATATTTATTAAAAATGGGCATTGCTTTACTTGTGGAATATTTGGACACAAGACAGTAAACTATTTTCAAAGAAGAAACTTTGAAACAAGGAATAACCCTGCAAGCCTCAGACGACCACAATACAATAACAGGTTTAGTCCTTTAAGATCAGAAATAGAATGTTATAAGTGTAACAACTTTGGACATATAGCCATAGATTGTAGAATGAAGATACCAACAGTAAGAAATGAGGAAATTCCAACAAGGTATGGATCAAACGCAAGGACAACTACGAATGTGGAATTGCTCTTCAAGCTCAGAACAATAGCTCTGGTGAATGGTATGTTGATAGTGGTTGCTCCAAGCATATGACAGGTAACAAAAGTGCTTTTGTTAATATTGAGAAGGACAAAGGATATGTCTCTTTTGGAAACAACAATTTAACAAAAGTATTGGGGAAAGGCACGGTAAGGGTTGGAAGCAAAAACTCCCTGGCTGAAAATCTCTTGCTTGTATAAAACATGAAGTATAATATGTTAAGAGTTAGTCAGATGTGTGATCAAGGACATGCACTTCTATTCAACTCATAAGGATGCAAAATAAGGAAGCGAGGATCAAGAAAGTTAGTAGCCACAACCACTAGGACTCGCAACGACATATGTGTGTTGGATAAGATTGAGTCTGAGAAATGTCACTTGAGAAAAGAAGATGAAAGTTGGCTTTGGCACAGAAGAATGGGGCATATACATTTTGAAAATTTGGTCAAAATCTACAAAAACCAAGTAGTTCAGAATATGCCGGAAGTTACAAATCCCGCTAACTATGTATGTGAACAATGTCAACATGGAATACAAACAAGAGTACATTTCAAGACAAAAGAGAATTATTCTACAAAACCTTTGGAGCTCATTCACACTAACCTATGTGGACCAACCAAGAGCAAAGGACTAAATGGTGAAAAATATTTCATGGTACTTATTGATGACAACACAAGGATGACATGGGTATGTCTTCTCAACATGAAGTCAAAATATTTTGGACGGTTCGAAACATTCAAGGAACTGGTCGAGAATGAAACAAGATCACAAATCAAGTGCCTCAGATCCGACAACGGTGGGGAATTCACTTCAAATGAATTCAACAAGTACTGTGAAAAGCATGGAATAAAGAGACAATTTTCAGTAGCCAGAACACCTCAGCAAGATGGAGTTGCTGAAAGAAAGATTAGATCAGTAATGGAGATGGATAGAACCATGTTGGATGAATCTAATTTGAATGACAAATCTTGGGGACACGCAGTTCATACAATAGTTCACATCTTGAACAGAGGATTACTCAGAAGCAAAAATGATAAAAATCCCTACGAGCTATAGACAGGAAGAGCATCAAATATATGACACTTCAGAATATTTGGAAGCAAGTGCTATATAAAAGAGAAGATAAGAAGATGCTCATACTCATCATTGAAGTATATGTTGATGACATCATCTTTGGAAGTGATGATGATTCACTAAGTCAAAAAATTTCCAAGGACATGCAGAAAGAGTTTGAAATGTCATTGCTCGGTGAATTAACCTTCTACTTGGGTCTTCATATATCTCAACGAAGAGAAGGGATTTATATTGCTCATGTGAAATACATCAAGGAAATGTTAAATAAATTCCAAATGGAAGATTGTAAACCTATGAGTACTCCTATGATCACCGATTGTAAACTGAGCAAGGAAGATGAATCTAAAGAATTTTATCAAAGTCTCTATAGATCAATGATTGGTATTATGTTACATGCAACAACCTCAAGACCATATGTGATGAATGTCGTTGGACAAGTTGCAAGATTCCAAGCTGCTCCAAAGGAAACTCACATTATAGCAGTTAAAAGGATCTTCAGATATCACAAAGGGACTATGGACTTTGGACTTTGGTATCCAGAAGGAAAAGAACTAACATTGGTAGCTTAGTTAGAAGCAAATTGGGTAGGATGTGTTGATGACAGAAGAAGCACCAGTGGAACAACATTATTTCTTGGAAATTGCCCACTATATTGGTTGAGCAAAAATCAGTCTTTAGTGTCCTTATCAACCACCGAAGTAGAATATATAGCAGTAGCAGATTGTTGTACTAAGATTCCTTGGATGAAGAAAACCCTGCAAGACATACACATGACATGTGATGAGCCAATTCCGATTCTATGAGATAATACAAGTGCCATCAGTATCTCCAAGAATCCAGTCATGCACTCTAAGACCAAGAACATTCCTATCAAGTTTCACTTCCTTCGGGAACAAGTCACATAAAAGAATACCAAGTTGGAATATATTGGGACAAAAGAACAGATTGCAGACATATTTATGAAGCCTCTCCCAAGAGAGACTTTTGAGTACCTCTGATAAAAAATGGGAGTCATACTATCTCCCAATTGAATTAATCCATCTTCAACAACACATCAGCATGACAGGGGGAGCAGTAATGCTACAAGTTGTACCCTTTTCCATTGATGCCAAAGGGGGAGAAAAAGTTGAACAAGGAAGGTAAAGGAAGGTTTCTCAAATGGGGAGATTTGTGAAAAAATGAAGCTCTTTCTAAGGGGGAGCTTTGAAGTTGCCATCAATGACAAAGGGGGATATTTTTAATGTTAAGAACCCGTGTCAACCCCCTCTTTATTTTGTCGGACGCATATGCTTTGTAAGTCGTCCCATTGGTATGATGTATTATCCCACATTCATGGGGAGTAAGTAACAGTTGTTAAGTCGTCTAGTTAATAGGTTGCATTATCCCACTTTCATGTGGAGCAATAGTTGTTTAGATTAGACTTAGTATATAAGTATGTGTTGAGGCTAATGAAAGCATCAAAGAGTTATTTTGTATTGAGCTTGCTCAAAGGAGGTTTCCCCCTCGAAGTGGCCCGCGATCAATAAAATCTCTTTTGTGCTCCAATATTTCTATTATATCGTGCATTTTGATTGTTCATTGTAGGAGGTTCTCCACATCTGGTATCAGAGCACTTTCTGGGTTCGTTGGGTGGCATTTCGGGAAAAAAAAATCTGTCGTGCTTCCTGGATCTGTGCACCTTACAGTTGTTCTTCTTCTTGTAGCAATATTATTAATCTAGATCAGGGATTAAACCCTATTTGCTTAACTGTGGGAAGTACTTGGGCATAGCCCTAAATCTCATTGTGAGGAGTACCACAGGAACCTCGAAGTAGCTGGCCATTGAGAGAACCTGCCAAACGAAAAGGGAAACGACCCCCACCATATTGACTAGATTCCCATCCGTGAGTAAAACCAAAGAGCTGTCGTTTTTGGCCAAGCGGTTAGCATTTTTACCTGCCCCGTGAAGTGAGGGGTACTGCCCCAATACTCAAGCCTGAGACAGCCTTGGTGGCCAAGTGACTACCTTTGAACCAATAAGAAGCCAACTATACCTGGGGTCGATCTCTATTTACAGTTGATAACATGCAAAATTTCAGAATTGTCATAGATCATTTACTCCATTTCCTGTTGATAAAACACAGCTTCTAGCACCGCCATAGATCAGTTCTTAGAATAAAATAAAAATTTTGTTTGTCAACCATATCTTCCTTGATTTAGCTGTGTTTTCCTTGAAATTTCACTGTCACCCCCGTAATACCATTCTGCATATTCCTTCATTGAGGCCCTTATCCCCAATTTCACTTCCTCAAGGCCGAAATTCCACATATGTTAATTTTTAGAATTCGTCATAACTTATCTGATTCTCACCCAATCGCCTTCAAATTTTTCCACGATGTTCGTTTTCCATTTCTGCTTCATTGTCCCTCTCTGACAAATTTTTCAATTTCTTCATCCCACCTCTGAAATTTACATTTTCTGCTTCTTGTCCCTAAAAAAGTGTCCAAAACCCCATAAAACCCCATTTACCCCCCAAAATTTTTCCCAAATAAAAAATCTCCTTTTCTAAAACCCTCTCCATTTTTGTTTTTCTACCCATTACCTGAAAATTATTATAAAAAAAAAACTGCTTATGGTTGTCACCCACGCCGGAGCAAATAAACAAATGGAAGAAGAACTTGCTGCCATCAAGTCCAAACTTGAGTATCTAGATCAAAAATTTCTCGACCTCCATCTTCAGCATTCACCCATGAACAACCACCGCCAACCTGAGTCTTCTACCGACACTGGGTTCTCATCATTTAGCAACTTCCGTGGGCTGAAGCTGGCTTTTCCTCGCATCAATGGTGATGATCCAACTAGATGGATTTATAGGGCAGAACAATATTTCAGTCTGCATAACACTTTTGATGTCAATAAAGTCCCCCTTGCATCCTTTCATTTGGAACATGAAGAACTTCAATGGTTACGTTGGTACATCAAGGATCATGCCGAGCCAAACTAGATAGATTTTTCCCAACTCCTCTTGCAGCAATTTGGTCCTAGTGCTTTTTATGACTTCACAGGAGCACTCACCAAACTTCGCCAAACTGGCACTGTGTGGGAGTATCAGACAAAATTTGAGAAACTTGCCAATCACATAGAGGGATTGCCTCATGCATTCTACCTTAGTTGTTTTATCAATGGTCTGAAGGATGCAATACGCTCTGAGGTTAAAATGTTATGCCCCAACACAACGATGGAAGCCCTCGGGTTGGCTAAGCTAGCAGAGGACAAGATCCGGGCTTAACAACGTTCCAAATCCACTCTTGTTCCATTCAGACCTATGGTTCCTCAATGAACCCAAAATCCACTAGCTCCTAGAACCACTCCTATCAAGCATTTGTCTGAAGCAGAGATGCGGGAACATCGGGAAAAAAGGGCTTTGTTATAATTGTGACGAGAAATTCACCCGGGGACATAGATGTGTTAAGCAAAAGCTCTATCTCTTGGATGTGGATTCTCCACTTGCACCTAAATTTTTTTATGATGCTCAGGATCCCACAGATGATGATGGTGACATTCAACAACTTCCTGCTCCAGATGATCAGCCATAGATATCTCTCCATGCCTTAGACGGATTCACCACCCCACAAACCATGCGGGTCAGAGGGTTCTTCAAAAAACTCCCTCTTACAATACTCATTGATTCTGGTAGCACTCACAACTTCATTGATCCGAGGATCGCCAAACAGGCTGATTGTTTCATCCTTCCTTGCTCCAACTTTGAAGTCATGATTTCCAATGGGGGCACCTTACCTTGCAAAGGGAAGTGTCGTAATGTGTGCATCTCTATGGGGGATTATAACTTGCGCTCTGACATGTTTTCCTTTCCCTTAGGCAAATGTGATGTGGTTTTGGGCGCTCAATGGTTATGCACACTTGGACCCATTTTATGGGATTTTGTTGAATTTTGGATGTAGTTTTCAATCAATGGTACCAAACACACATTGCGGGGCTTACAACCAGGGTCTCTCAGCCTCATCAGTTTGCATCGCATGGAAAATATTCTTAAGAAAATTTCACATGGTGTCATCGCTCAGCTCCATTTCATTCAGATGCAACCTGTAGTCGTCTCAACTACTCCATTGGATCTCCAACAAATTTTGGATCGATATGCATGTGTGTTTGCTGAGCCAGTGGGATTGCCACCTTCCCGACCCAAGGACCATCGTATTCCGCTCCTTCCTGGAAGTGTCCCTCCCAACATCAGGCCCTATCGCCACTCATTTCACCACAAGACAGAAATTGAGATGCTTATTCATGACTTACTCAAGCAAGGTGTTACTCGCCCTAGCACTAGTTCCTTCTCTTCACCGGTCCTTCTAGTCCGGAAAAAATATGGGTCATGGCGCCTTTGCATCGACTTTCGAGCACTTAATCACATCACAATCAAGGGTAAGTTTCCAATTCCTGTTGTTGATGAGCTCCATGGTGCTCAATTTTTCTCAAAGTTGGATCTTCGTTCTGGGTATCACCAAATTCGGGTCCATGCATAAGATATCCCTAAAACAGCTTTCCGCACACATGATGCCCATTATTGATTTTTGGTCATGCCATTTGACCTCACAAATGCCCCTTCCACATTCTAGGAATTGATGAATAAAATATTTCGGCCCTACTTGCGAAACTTCATTCTGGTCTTCTTTGATGATATCCTCATCTATAGTAAAACCTGTGTTGAGCATCTCCAACATCTGTATCTTGTACTGCAACTTTTCTGTGATCATCATCTCTATGCCAAACAATATAAATGTGTTTTTGGGCAGAAGGAAGTAGAGTATCTCGGGCATATTGTTTCAGCACAAGGGGTTCGTGTCGATCCTGCTAAAATTGATGCCATGAAAAATTGGCCACCTCCTCAGTCCTTGAAGAGCCTTCGTGGGTTTTTGGGACTTACTGGCTACTACCGCAAGTTTGTCAAGGATTATGGGAATATTACAGCTCCATTAACAACTCTACTGAGAAAGGATGCTTTTGCATGGACACCTGCTGCTAAGTGTGCATTTGAGAAACTCAAACAAACTATGTGTACCACACATGTTCTAGCTATGCCTGATTTTTCCAAGCCCTTCACTATTGAGAGTGATGCTTGCGACAATGGACTTGGTGCTGTCCTCCTCCAAGATGAACATCCCATTGCATTCACCAGCAAATCCCTATCTGGTAAGAATTTAGCCGCCTCTACATATGAGAAGGAAATGATGGCTATTTTGCATGTCATACAAAAGTGGCGTCCATAGCTCTTAGGGAATCATTTCTGCATCAAGACTGATCACCAGAGTCTGAAATATTTCCTGGAACAATGAGTCTCATCCCCAACATAGCAAAAATGGGTTAGAAAACTCATGGGTTATGACTATGAGATCACTTACAAGAAGGGTAAGGACAATCTTGTGGTGGATACTCTTTCCCGCACATTTGGTGACCATGCTTCTCTTTCAGCTATTTCTACACCTATTCCAAATTGGTTACAATCTGTTCAGCAAGGCTATGTCAATGACTCTTCCTTATCTCAAATCATCCAACAATTGGCCAGTAATCCTTCTCTTGTACCGCATTACTCTTGGTATGGTTCTTCTCTGAGATACAAGGGTTGCTTGGTGCTTCCCCAGAGCACAGATCTTCACCAGGCTGTATTCTATGAAATCCATGCTTCTCCAGCAGTAGGGCACTCTGGGTTCCTCAAAATGTATGAGCGGGCATGACATAACTTCTTTTGGAAGGGAATGAAACGAGAAATTCAATAGATGGTTGCTGACTGTGATACCTGCCAGCGCCACAAGGGTGAAACTACACTCCTCCCCGGCTTGCTCAAACCCTTTCCCATCCCTACAAGGATTTGGACAGATATTTCGATGGATTTCATTGACGGGCTCCCTAAATATGGAGGGAAGACTGTAATCTTGGTTGTGGTTGATCGACTCTCCAAATATAGTCATTTTTGTGCTCTCAGCCATCCATATACTACCTCCTCAGTCGCAAAAATTTTCATGGACCAGATATTTCGTCTTCATGGCATCCCTTCTTCCATTGTCTCAGACACCGATGCAACTTTCACAAGTCATTTTTGGACCGAACTCTTTCACCTCACTGGAACCAAACTGAAAATGAGTTCAGGATATCACCCACAAACAGATGGTCAAACTAAAGTCACCAACAAATGCTTGGAAACTTATCTTCGTTTATTCACCTCTGAACAACAACATCAATGGGCAAAGTGGCTCCCTCTCACTGAATGGTGGTACAATACTTCCTACCATACTGCATCTAAAATGACTCCATATAAAGCTTTTTATGGTCAGCCACCCCCAGTACTCCTTCCATGCACCCCCCATAGTTCACCAGTTCAGGCAGTTGACATGGTTCTACGCAACCGTGATCAGATTCTTCACATTCTGCAAGAAAATATTCACATGGCAGGAAATCGCATGAAGCAGCAAGTTGATCAACACCATTCTGAGCGCACCTTTCAAGTCCGTGATATGGTTTTTCTTCGTTTGCAGCCTTACAAGCAATCCTCCCTGAAAATCAAAGGGCATCAGAAGATGGCTCCAAAGTTCTATGGGCCATATAAAGTTCTTCAGAAGATTGGGTCTGTTTCTTATAAATTGGAACTTCCTCCTTCTCGCATTCACCCAGTATTTCATGTCTCTTGTCTCAAGAAAGTGATTAGCACCAACATCAGAGCACAAACTATTTTAATAGAGCTAGATACAGAAGGCCTCATCATTTTGGAACCAGAGGTCATCCTCAATAAGCACACTAGTCAGCTTCGCTCTCGGTCCATCACAGAGGTATTAATTCAGTGGCACGGCATGCAACCAGAGGATGCCACATGGGAACCGCTCCTTCAGATTTAGCAGCAATTTCCACATCTCAAGCTTTGAGGACAAATATTTTTCTAAGAGGGAGGGGATGTTAAGAACCTGTGTCAACCCCCCTCTTTATTTTGACAGTATATTTTGTCGGACGCATATGCTTTGTAAGTCATCCCATTAGTATGATGTATTATCCCACATTCACGGGGAGTAAGTAATAG
The DNA here is from genome assembly GCA_001517045.1 of Pseudotsuga menziesii. Classification (NCBI taxonomy): domain Eukaryota; kingdom Viridiplantae; phylum Streptophyta; class Pinopsida; order Pinales; family Pinaceae; genus Pseudotsuga; species Pseudotsuga menziesii. The sequence goes on along the minus strand of LPNX010058117.1, from coordinate 553,158 downwards.
TTGTTAAGTAGTCTAGTTAATAGGTTGCATTATTCCACATTCATGTGGAGTAATAGTTGTTTAGATTAGAAGTAGTATATAAGTATGTGTTGAGGCTAATGAAAGCATCGAAGAGTTATTTTGTATTGAGCTTGCTCAAAGGAGGTTGGCCCCTTGAAGTGGCCTGCGATCAATAAAATCTCTTTTGTGCTCCAATATTTCTGTTATATCATGCATTTTGATTATTCATTGCAGGAGGTTCTCCACAGTTGACTAAATTGTCATTAATGCCAACAGGTGTGTGTGGGTGTGTCTTGGTGCCCCTTGAGAATCCCTTCAAGGTAAGAAGTCTGTCAATGTCAAAGGATACCTTTTGACCTTGTACAAGCCCAAGTATGAAGCCCTTGGAGCCCTTAGGACAATGCTAAAATCCTTGTACACCCTTTAGAGTGTTTAACCTAAGTTTTTTCTATGGTTCCCCAGTACCACAATATATGCCCTAGTACCCTAGAAAGAGTCCTTGGTGGGTTGAAAAAGTGTAGAACTTCAAAGCATCCAAATGACCCATTATGTGGTTGTTTGTGTTTTTAATTAGGTCATGGTACCCTAGGAGAAGTCTAGGCACCCCCACACCTTGGTGGTGTTGGGGTCGTTGATACCCTTGATATGATGAGTATATGGTGGATACCTCCTCCTTGTTGATGTTAATTATGTGGATGTGAAGACCATTGAACCCCTCATTCCTTTGATGATGTCCATTGAATCCTTTGGCCTTGGAACTTATGCATAAGGTAACATGGTCTTTGACACCATTATGTGTGGAATCTTTGAAGTATTGAACAAATTGAATAATTTAAGGGTATTATACCAAGAATTTGCAAATAAACCTATCATAGGGAGATAGTACATGTCAATCCATTTTTGTTGATATCTGGAGCATCTTCTAAATCCTTACGGCTCAAGAGATATGAATTTTTGAAGTTGGTGTAGCCCGCCTTTTTGGGTCAGCCGACCAAACAAAAGAGAATTTAATTATTTGTAATTTTGAATTGTATTTCGGCCCAGTTTGAGGTACTAAATTTCCTCCATGAATTATATCAATATAATGTCAAACATTTCATTTGTTCATCAATCAATTCTCTCTTTTGAATTTCGCAACTCTTCGAGAAAAGTGTGAAATTTTGTGGAGGAGAAATATTTGGGCATCTTCACTAAAATTGGCATAACTTTATCATACGGAATCAAAATTACAAAACCCTTGGCTTGTTGGAAAGATTGTTATGAGGGCTATGTGATGACATGATCTAGAGTTTATTTCAATTTGTATACTATTTCTTTATCTTATGATATTCAAAAAGGTATGGCTCATGCTTACGGGTTTCTTGTGCGATGGCACATGTCTCTCATGGATATAGTTCATCTTTGATCTTAGTATGTGAGACTCTATATTGGTATATATGATTGAATTAATTATGGATTCTATGATGATGATGTTTCATACCTTTATGCTATGATATAATACACTTTATGATGATAATGCACGTACACTTTATGATGATAATGCACGTACACTCTATGATGTCGATGCACACTTATACAATATGATGTACATGCATACCACAGTGCGATGATTCTCTCCTATGCACTATGATGTATACTTGATGTTGATGATGCATACATAGTGGACACTGAGATGATGGTGATGTATATTTGATGATGAGCATGCATACCCTATGACAATGATGCATACCTATGATGATGATGCATGACGATGCATTCCTTATGTTCAGTTAAAGCAGAGCAGAATTACTTGTTCAATAATTGCGTATGATGAGATGTACAATGATGTACATGAGCAGTGTATGGAAGTGAAATGACTTATCAGTATACAATGATGACTTGGCAATGATGAGAGAGCATATATTATCAACAACAGGTTCAATGATTGGTTTTTGACAGGTCCACAAGTTTAGTTCTCTTTTTCTTTAGGGTGGTAGGGTGGTGCTAGGGCTCACAATATTGTGAGTTAAGTTGTTGTAGAAACTTGTTAGTTGTAGTTGACGAAGCCTAAAGGGTTGTATCCCCTTCCAATTGTAGCTGTTAAAGCTGTATTAAATTTGTTTACCCCATTTGTTGTTGGGACAAATTTATTTTTAAAAAGGCTCCCGTGGTTTTACTCCCAAGACTTGGGTTTCCACTTCAAAAATATTGTGTACTGTGCATCTTATTATTTTTGTGTACATTGATGAAATGTTATGGTTTGTTATTAGCAACTTGCTCTTGATTAAAAAAATTATAATATTGTGCAAATACTGATTCACCCCCCTCTCAGTATTTCAACAATAGTAATTATAGTAATTAGGATAAAAGTTTTGTAGTTACATAAATAAAAGATGAATCATACATAAAAGGATATGTACTCCTTCAAGATGGAATGTATTTATTTTCAAAGTCACTAGACATAATATGCAACTTATCGAACACCTACACATAAAGCAATTAAACATTGGTTTTGATTATCATCTTGTCTTTTGTCTACATTTAAACTTTTTAGCGAACTCTTACTATGCATCTAGCAATTTCAAAATGTTACAAGCTTTGTATTTAAATGAATTGTATTATGAGGTTAAGTGGATTATTTTAAGATTTTTTAGGGTTTATTTATGTTGATGGAAATTTTATCAAATCATTTATAAATTATTCAATTTTCTCTTATCAAACTAATTGTATTGCAAGGGTACAACCATTAAGAAGTGTCATAGGACATATGGAAGGCGTTGGAAGGGCCTAGTCGATTATTCGACTAGGCTCACTAGTTTACCAACTATTAACTAGTTGATTGGTTTAATAGGTCAACCAACATATGTGGACAATCATGTGTAATTATATATGTCAGTTCATATGTATTAAAATGTTATCAAGTTATGTTGTAAATTGGTCCTTATATTGATAATATAATGGATTATTGGTATCATATCGACTCTTGTATAGTTATGCATGTATGTACATCTTAGTGGATATCAACAGTAACTAATGAATGTAATGCCCTAGATCGCAATATTGGTTCTATTTCTAGGACCCAAACTTGTATTCGAGACAAATAATAGATGTTTGTTCACATAAATGTTGACTCTAGAGGAAGTGCGCAAATGGTGGCAAAACAAAAATTAAAAACTACATTAAAAACTATGCTAGAAGGAACTAACTAATGATCCCAAAAGTAGAAGGAATGTTTTTCACTAAGATTGATGAAAAATTCTTGGAATTTGTGCATGTGCTAATCCATAAATTTATATAGAAAACCATAGAAGACATAAAGAGAAGAATACAATTAACGGATGCGTAAACTAAATAATGACAATATAACTAACCTCTACGAGTGGGTTGAGAAGATTACATATGTATTTTGTGAAGAACAAGTGTTTGAGGAAAGAACCTGTGTAATTAACATAAAAATAAGATTTTACGATGATATGCATGATATTTTTTGGGCACGATACTAGTAATCCTTCAAAAATTCTTGATTAACAAAGGGGTTGGTCACATTGTATAACCTCGAACACTAATGAATACATCCATTTCTATTAACTGGGAAAAGAAGAAGCAAGCTGAGTGGGAGTACTTCTTAAGGAAATGAAATTGTACCTGCGTAGTACCATCTCCAACCTAGAGTAAGTCAAGCAGACGAAGTGGGGTTTGCTTATCATGAGGCCTAGTAGAGGAAACAAATTAGTCGAACTACAGATAAATCAAACTAAGAATATAATGGAAGATGGTTGAAGATACAATACAGATGTTAGTAGATAAAGTAACAATGGATATCTAGAAGGTTCAAAGAAAGAAAAAAGGAAAATAAGGGAAGAATTACGAGAAGCTGCAAGTCCTTGTTGGTAGAAAAGAAAGGGGAAAAGGAAGGAAGGTATAATTATGACACTACTTGAGTTAAAGCTTAGTTGAATAGAGAAATAAATGGGAGTGACCACAACCGATCTGCACCTACATGATGAGCTACAAATGGTGGTTGCAGGATTTGGAGCGTTAGTTTTATTAGACTCAGAAAATAAAGAAGAAATCGATGAACGTGATGTTATAGTTCTTAAAACACCACCACTATGCCCTCAAAGTTCCACTATTAGGGAAAATTTAGGCAAAAACTTGTGCATCGAACCTGGTCAAACATTAACATGGAATTGACTAGATGGTCGAGTTAAAGATGATAATTGAGATACTTGAGGATGGAAATTGGGTTTCCATCATCCCAAGTGAAGGAAAATATGGTACCCTCATAAAGTACAGGTATAAAGAGGTAGAAATCTAAACTTCAAGACAAATTATATGGATTGCATCAACAATGGAAATCAACCATGCTTTGTTAATAGAATATATATAAAATAGAAGAAAATTAACAACAATAACAATAGAACATGATATTTATGTGGAAACACTATTATACACAGGTAAAACCATGACGCAATGATCACTTAGATATTTTATTAATACTCGACAAAAAACTTACAATCTGTATTAGGGCTCCCATAAGGAACCAAAATACACTAGAAGGGTCTAGAAATTTTTGCCTTAGGGCTCCACCTTCACACGATCAATGCATACGAGCATTGCATGGACTGAATTGAGAGATATATAGGAAGAATATTGGACATCTAAGTATTCTCTCCATCTCATAACATTCTTCCACTTGAAGCAAGTATTAAGGAAGTCCCCTTGTAAATGTTTTCCACCCGTTTTCCTATGCTACCTTCATTACATTTTCAACAATCCTATAGAATTTTTGCTCCATTCAAACTTCTTTGACATGACTGGATTTGTAATTATAATATTTATAGTATCCTCACATGTATATTTTTTCCAACAAGATCCTACCTTCTTCCACCACTTTCCTTATGAAATGGTACTTAATATCAACATGCTTTGCCTGGTAATGAAATGTTGAATTCTCCACTAAGTGAATAGTAGTTTGATTATCACAGTGCAAAGTGATATTTCCTTGCATCATCTTGAATTCTTCCATTAGTCGTGCTAGCCATATTTCCTCTTTATGTCCTGAATTGATGCCACATTTTCTACTTTAGTGGTTGATAAATCCACCACTAGATACAACTTAGATACCCAACTTACAACTCCACCAACAACAGGGAATAATATATCCTATAATAGAGTTTTTCCCATCTCTATATCCACCAAAATCAGAATTTACAAAACCTTTAATTTGTAAATATGCCGATTTGTACAAAATAGTTGTGTTTGAAGTGCCCCTAACATATCTGGGTATCCAGCTCATAACATTCTAGTTCTCCTCACGAAGATTCACTATGAACCAACTCACAACTCCCACTGTTTGAGCAATATTTGAGTTGGTGCTCACAATGGTGAAAGTGAGACTCCCTACTATTAATGAATATAATACACAAGATATGTGTGTTTTATCTACTTATGTTATAGGACATTGTTCAAAAGACAACTTGAAGTGTGTAGGAAGTGGGGTGCTAACTAGGTTTTCACTTTGCATACTAAATCGTTGCAAAATATTTTTTATATATGACTTTTGACTTAACCAGATATTCCTACATGTTCTATCTCTATGTATCTTCATCCCTAAAATTTGATTTGTTTCTCTTAAATACTTCATTTTAAATGTCCTCGCTAATTGATCCTTTAGATCAATGATTTTCTTCATGTTAGGGGGCTTGCAACCAACATATCGTCAACATACAACAACAAGATAATAACACTACCATAATCAAACCTCTTATAATATGCATAATATCCAGCTTCACTTCTACTGAAACCTTACTTCTTCATGAAGATGTCAAATTTTGTGTACTACATCATTCACACTTGTTTCTACCCGTTCATACATTTATTGAGTCTAAAAACTAAATTCTCTTCTCCTCTTCCTTTATAGCCCTCATGTTGATCCATATAAATTTATTCATTAAGATCGCCATGTAGGAAAGCATATTTCACATCAAGTTATCCCAACTCTAAATCTTGTGTTATTACAAGCGCAATGAAAACCCTTACAATAGTAAGATTCACAACTGTAACACCCTGTTTTTTACACCAATATGCAAATATGTAAATATTGATGAAATGGATAGAAGATGAATATGAATGGTCCACCATGGACATATTATGTATTTATGTACATTTTCAATTTTTAATATAAAATCTATGGTTGTTGCAGACTAAAGGAGAAAGAAGAGATGGGGGTTATAATTCCACAGGAGGGAGAGTGATAAGGGGGTTAGAAGGGAGATGACCCTAGTGACTTAAGAGTTAATCCATTATCCTTAATATTCGTTTTATCCTAAGTTTTATTAATTCATCAATATAAAAGTTCATTAACCATAATCTTGGGTTAATTATCCTAATCTTGGGATTAGAGGGGAAAAAGGTGTCCAAACCCATCTATGCCATTTGTCTAGTTCCTCTCATCCTGGATTGCCACTTGGATAGTTCTCAACATGCATATAATTATTGGGAACTAGTCCATTCTCCCATCATTCCTCCATGATTAAGCTATTAGTTTTTGTCACCTCTAAACCACCATCATATGGAATGTAGTTTTGAACCATATCGAGAACATTTGAGTTCCCTAGAGTCCTGATACAAAGAGTTCTTAGATGGCCTGTGTTGGAGCCCTAGAAGGGAATTGGGGTAAGAAACCTGAGGGACTGTTAAATCAGGATAGGGATCCCAAGGGACTTCTAAATCAAAGAAGGGATCCCCATTCCTTGGGTTGTGTAGGTTGATGGTTAAGAAGAATTAGCAGATTGTGATAGCAGTAGCTAGGAAACTTGGTACCTTCTTGTGTTTTAATAGTCACATCTCGGGGGTGGCATGTCAATCAAATATATGGATTGAAAGAGATACACCTGGTAGGAATTTCCTTGGTCTGCATTTAGTTGGTTATATTTTTCAGATTAGTCTCCATCTATGTATACATTATTGGTATTTATTTATGTTATGTATTTTAAGTAATTAATGTTTTCATATGTTTAAAATGCACATAATCAATGGCATTGAGTGAATGCATTCATGTAGAAAATAAATGTAATAATATCGTGCATGTTTATTTTATATGGAGGTGTTAATTTGCATACATAATTCCACTCTAAATTTTAATTGAAGCAATAAAAAACAAAATTGAGTATCATAGGGGATTCAATATTGTAGTTTGAGTATCCCATGGCCCTAAAGGCACTATGAGGTCACTGGGCATGTGAAAACAACATGGGAGAATATTTCATCAAAATATATACCAAACTTCAACACATAACCTTCTGATACTAAGCAAGCTTTATAATGTTCCAGCAACCCATGATTGTTTTTCTTTGCTTTATACACCCACTTATTTCCAATGACTTTTCTTCCTAGTGGGAGGTCCACAAATTCCCATGTTTTATTCTTGTGTGATTCTCTCATTTCTTCATTCATGGATTTCCTCCATTTATCTGCATTCCTATATTCTCTAGCTTCCTGAAATTAACAAGGTTGACCATCATCGATTAACAAAGCAAAATAAGACTGAAAATCAAGAGAATGCCTTTCTATACATCTCTTGGGACATGTATATATTATTGGTTGTGGCCACTAAGATTATTTTTCTTCATGTTGATCAGAAGCTTCATCTTCATATTCACTCATTTCTACTTCAACTCGTACAATACCAGGTATCTGTTGTAACTCTTCCTTTGCATATATTTTTCATTAAAAATAACATCTCAGATAAGAATTGCTTATGGTCAATAGGATCCCACAGTCTATATCCCTTTAATGTATTATCATACCTAACAAAAAAACAATTTTACTTTGGGTCAAGCTTGGAGCTCTTTTCTTTAGGCACATGGGAAAATGCATCACAACCAAAAATACACAAATGAGAATAATTAACTAGCTTACCACAAAAAACCTCCTATGTAATATTTCCATGGAGCATAGATGTAGGTGATCAGTTAATTAGATACACAATTGTATTAACAACCTCTACCTAGAATCCATTATCCAACCTACATGTGTTGAACATACTTGTTTCACGTTCCATGATTGTGTGATTGATCTGCTCAACCACACCATTTTGTTGTGCTATGTATGAAACAATATGTTGGTTCTTATTTCCTTCCTACGTACAAAATTTATAAAATTCCTTGGAGAAATATTCTCCTCCATTATCATATCTAAGACAATAAATAGACGTGCTCAATATTTTCTCTACTCGTGCCTTGAACTCTTTAAATTTCTCAAATTGTTTTGCCTTATTTTTTAGAAAATGCATACGCACTCTTATAGAATTATTATATATAAATGTCAGAAATTATCTAGTTCCATTTATGGATAGAGTGGGGCCTGGTCCAAATACATTAAAATGAATAAATTGCAAAAGATCAAAACTTTTAACAAAGCTTGCAGTAAATTGAACTCTCTTATATTTACCAAAAATGTAGTTCTCACGCAAGTCTAAATCACAATACTTAATCCCAGAAAGCATCCCTTGATCATGCATAATTTTCAAACCTTTTTCACCCATATGTCCAAGTCGTTTATGCCACAACATCATTGCATCTGGAAAATTCCTTGAGTCTGTTGTTGTTGCATGATTTGTCACTATAAATAGTGCAAGGTCCCATAAGATTCTCCTTTTTCCACCATGAGGTGTCCTTTGGTAATTTTACATTGATTGTCACCAAAGGTAGTAGAATACCCCAGCTTATCCATTATCTTGATTTAGAGTAGATTCTTTTGTAGATTTGGTACATGTCATAAATCACACAACTTTGTTTCTCTACCATCGTCCAGCTTGATCTTAATGTTCGTTCTACCCACAATTTTTAAAGGATGATGATTATCCAATTAGACCATTCCACCACTACAGGGTTGGTATTTGACAAATCATTCTCTACGTGGAGACATGCTGAAAGATGCACTTGAGTCCAAAACTCAAGCATGTAATAGAGATTTGTTGTTATTACGATATAAATCATCACATGTTGTTGTCTCTCCCAAATATAATGTACTAGATTCAAATAATGATTGATCTGGATTTTCATCCTTCTTTTCCTTCTTTAGGTACCAATAATATTTCCTTGAGTGCCTTGGTTTCCCGCAGTTCCAGCGCCTCCCTTTTTTGCACCCTCAAGACTTGGATATGGACCGTGATCTACCTTGTTGACTCCTTTCACTAGATCACCCTTTCATAGATAGGGCTTTATTGGTAGAGGGATATATAGGCGATTTTCTTCTCAAATATTCTCCTAGCAAAGAAGCTACCACATCATCAAATTTCAGAGTTCTCAATGATGAGTTGGAGAAGGTCACAACCATATGATCCTAGGTATCCAAGGGGGACCAAAGTACAATGATTGATCTGTCCTCGTCCTCCACTTTTACACCAACTGAGAGAAGTTTGATGATTAGGTTATTAAACTCATTTAGATGATCTAACATAGTTGAACCCTCCTTCATCCTTAGATTAAAAAAGTTTGTTTTTATAGGAAAACCCTATTTGTTGTCAACTTAGTCTCATACAACTTCCCAACTTTCTCCCAAAGGGATTATGTAGTCTTTTCTTCAACAATGTTGACTAAGACATAGTCTTCTAGGAAAAGAATAATTGTAAAAAACTTCTTTCTACCCAGCTTTATGCAATCCCCACCTCTCACGACGCTCTTTTTTTTTTGCAACCCCTTTTAAATCTAGGGACTCGTTATTTTGAACCAACAAATCCTCCGCCTTCATCTTCTATAGGGAATTAGTGCCATCAAATTTCTCAATCTTGAACTTGGTTAAACTTCCTATCATTATTGCAACTCCCACTCACAGAAAACCATATACCCACAAGTTTTCAAGCTCTAATACTCAATGTTACTAAAATATATAAGAAATAAAAGCAAACAACAATAATAATAAAACATGATATTTACATGGAAACTCTCTTATACACAAGTAAAACCATAGGGCATTGGAAACTTCGATATTTTATTAGTACTTGGAAAAAAACTTACAATGCTTTATTTTGTCTCTCTTATGTTACAATGTCAAGGGGTCACTCTTGTTTTATACATTACATATTAGG